>VYZW01043333.1:0-86720 GCA_013401315.1 Balaeniceps rex | reverse complement strand
TGTGCCTTGCTGTAGCCTTATGCTTTTTGTATTTCCAATGTGTTGTTTTGTTTCTGGCTGTTTCTGTGTTGTTTTGTTTGTGGCTGTCACTGTCTATTGCATTTTCTGTCCCAATTAAAAATCCGCATTGCATCAATAACTTGGCTTTTGGTTGGTTTCTGTGAGTTTGCTCTTCTGATTTTCCACGTTGGCCAGGGATATGTTGATAACAAAGCTCAAGCCACAGGGTTAAATATCAGAGGGCACGTGGGTTGACAAACGTGGTTTGTGAGAGGTTCAAGAGCTTGCGATAGACACCCTTGCGTTGTAGCACACAACAGATGCAAACAAGCTATTAGCCCCGTTGTAAGGGACACCTTTTGAAGGAAAAAATATCAGTTGATTGATTTGTTACTTTGTGGTCCTTTTCTCAAGCAGAAATATAAAATGTCTTCACATTTTTCCACGCTAGATAGTCTTAGAAGTTCAAAGCACTTCTCAGATGCTCGTAACTATTGTATACATTTATAGTGTGTTATTACTCTATTAAAAGCTTACTGCTCTTGTCAGGTGCTTCGTTATTGAATAATAGTCACTTCAAAAGTACATGTTGAGACATTTCAATATATGCTTTAGTCAGAATGTGATTTTATAGCCTTCAAATTTTTCATTCAAATGTGGCTCTGTACAAACAACCATGATAGACCCTACAATTAGTTTGCCTTCTCATTCCAGAAATTTGGATTTCTTTCTAGTCTTTAGATTTCCTGGCATGGAAGAAACATATATGTGTGTGGCATTCCACAAATTTCTAACTCATTCTTTTAACTAGGTCCCCTGTCAAAGCAGCTAAGTGCATAAACAGTCTGTAGAACTACTGAGATATTAGCAATTATTTTAAGCTAACATTGTCTCTTACTTGTGCACTCTGAGATACTTTATACTTTCCAGTTTTTACTTAGTAACTTATTCCTAACTTTCCAGATTATCTTCAATAGATTTAGCTAATGAAAAATTGAAACTTTGACCAGTTCCAGCTAAATTTATAGACCTTAATGTCAAGATACAGGTTGAACAGCAACTTGCACTGTGCTTCTGCAAGGGAACACGTCAGGCACCAAAGTCGGTGAGTGCTTTCGTAGCAGCAAAGCTCCTCAGAAGTGATGAGAAAACTCCATCCCAAAAGCTGCTGGAAGCGTAACCCACAGCTTTACTTGCAAAGGCTGTCAGTGAGTTTTGTACTCCTATTTCGTATTGTAGCACAATTGAGCTCCGTTCCTCTTGTGACACCGCCCTCAAAGTGCCTTTGCGTGTGTTCAAAGGACAGCAATTGCATTCACAATAAGGGTTCTAGGGTTTAATAGGGCTTTCAAAGCACTTCACCGGTTGTTTTATCCCTGGACTGTGTTACAGCATCGTACTATTAAGAGGTTACTACTGCTGCCAGTTAGGTACTTCAGTCATGAATAATAGAGTCACTTCAGACTTGCGTCAAGGGATCTCACCCTAATAACAACTGTGTGATTGTGCGGCCTGGGAACTTCATGCCATTTCGTTGTGATTCAAATGGAGCCTTGCGGTAACACCTGCAAACACTTGTCCTTACCAGCACTTAATAAGGCGAACGGAAAGTGTGCAATTTTCTGCTCTGCAACAGATCAGGTCTCTAAATCCAGAAAGCGTCCCAAACTGCCAGCACAAAAGCACTTGGGAAAGAGGGATTTTCCTCCAACGTCTTGGCTTATTCCCCAGTTAAACTGGGTTTGTCTGCAGGCAGTCTGTGCATTTACAAATCACTAAGATGTGGTGCTGTTATGTCCAATGCCTGCACACGCACTGTGATGTTAAGGCAAACTTAAAAGAATATTTTGAAATCCCTCCTAGGAAATTCCAGAATGGATGACTTCATTTTCTGAGATACTACTGGGTTATTAGTTTGCAAAATGTGCGCTCAGGTTAAGCTGACATTCATAAAAGCTACAGGGTACTCCATAAAACGTATCAAGCAGGGGACAAAAATCTGTGTACATCCAAGCCAGAAAAAGAAAAACAGGGAAATGTAATGATGCTATAAGATTTTTAATAAGAATAAAGCTGACAATCACAATCTAAAATAATACAGAAAGCAGAAGCAGAAAGAATGCGTACAGAGATCAATTTGTATCTGCAGAAAATCCCCCGGTTCCATTGGTAACATCTTTGCTGCTACAGCTGTAACATTTGACATCAAACATTGTTTGAAATTTCCATTTTCAAACTTTTCCACTTGCTTTAAGTCCAATGAAACAAATCAGATCAGATTATTTACTGTTTCTTTCGTATAGCTTCAAAAGCAGTTAAGTCAGAAACATATCCATAGGAAAGCTGGTACAGGTACACTCTAGATTTCATTAATGTTAGCTGGGAAAGAGCTATAAATGAGTTAAGAAGTTGTTTGCCCGTGTTAACCCATGTTAAGCCCAGCTTTCCTTCACACCAACAAACCCATGTAGCATTAAGAAGTTGATAGGCAAAAAGGAAGACAAACATTTTGGAAGAACATTGAAGAGGTTTTACAGAAACACTGAGCTCTCCAGAATACTACGGCTTTCAGTCACAGTCCTGGACTCGGAGCTTCTGCAAACCCTCCCCTCACAGCAGCCATGAAATCGGTAATTAATTCTGCGTCCTCATTTCCCATTAAATCCTTCTGGATTTAGCAGGGGTAACAGGGGTAGCAGGGGTAGCAGGGGTAGCAGCTCCCATAGCTGTATCTACGGGTGTAGCGAGAAGAGTAGGGGTAGCAGTAGCTGGAGCTGTAGGAGGGGTAGCAGTCGCGATAACCGCCCAGACCCCTGTAGCCCCAGTAGCCGCAAGGGCTCCCGCAGTCATAGGTCCGGTAGGTGTACGTGGTCCCGTAGTTGCAGGGAGAGTAGCAGGAATCCTCACACTGGTTCTGGTAGTAGTAAGTCATCTTGGTGCGATGGAGGGAGGCAAGTCTGAAACACCACAGGGAAGAAAAAGCCTGTAAGGCAATGCTCCCAACAGCAAGTAAATCGCAATTAAATCCTGCAAGCACACAGGGAGGGAAGAGAGAGCCAGCAAACCCAGGCTCACCGCCCGACACCCTCTGTGCTCATCTATTGTTCTATCCTGATTTTTAGCGCCAGGGCTTCCTCCTAATCCTCCATTCTGACCAGCCTTTCTGAGCTTTCCTCCTCAGCCCCACTGGCTGCACCCATGGATCATGATGGGAGATGGGATTGTGAACCGTGACACCTGTGTCAAAAGGGAGCCATCAGGAAATAAACTGGAAAATCCTTCATAGCCGTACTGAGATAAAGGCTTTAAGGGAAAAGAGGGATACATGCAGGACTGACACAGTTTCAAACACTCAAATATTAATGAAAATCCAAGCAGGAAAGACTATCTTACATATAAATAATTCTCATCAAATCACAACCTTAATTCCCAATGCATTAATCTACAGCACTTACAGATTAGTAACAGGGGGGGGAGGGGAGAGGGGGAAGATAGCATCAAATACATCTCTTCATTATTCACTAGGTTTTCTAAATCTATTCCAACTTACCCACTTCTGCAAGGAGGATAAGGCAGGAGAAACGAATGCATTGTTAGCCGCGGCTCGGGTTTTTATAGAGCGCCCAGTCCCGCCCAGGGCGTGAAAGGCACATCTGCGCCCTGGGTCAGCTCCAATTACCAAATACATTTTGCTTCCTTCGTGACTCCTTCTCATTGATATACCAGTTCTCCCCAGGGTTTCTGATTATTGGTCCAGCACTGTGACATGCAGGCTACACCCTCCAGGTTTCTTTCATCTCAAAACTATATAGGGCAATTAAGCCTTGGTATCATCGTTCTTAATTCACTTCTTCAGTACAGCAACAAGTCAACAGAATATGCAAAGACTTACGAATTACCAAACGTGTCATTTTTGGAAGACCAGCATCACTGGGCACGTTGGCCCGCGTACTTTGTTGCACATTTTTTTCCGAAATGCCTGTGGAAGGGGTAGCCTCTCCTTTTCATGTATTTCATAACTTTAATGATATGGGGAACAGCATGTTCTTACCCATCCCTTCTAACATTTCCTGTGACTAGCAAAGGGGCAAAGACCATTTCTCTGATTGATGCCACCATGCAATAGGATATTGCTGTGCTGATTGATTCAGCTAGAAAATTGGCCTATAAGCATTAAAATGGTATGTATACAATGTGCTGTTAGAGAAAAATCTTTCAGAGACCCAATTATGAAGCTATAAATTACAACCTTAATAAAGCATAGAAACAGGATAACCTGATATACATTTTTAGAAACTGTGTTACATAACACTGGGGCGTTTTCCAGTAACGTAGTATTAATATTTAAATAATAAATCTCTTTGTACATGTAAATCTTTAATAAGTATTAATGAAGGCTTTGATATTCAAAATTTAGAGAAAGGCCCGGAACATCTGACATGCCTATTATTATCCTTCCCTTAGATGCAAGTAAACAGCAGTGTTTTGAGGTGAAGGTCACCAGAGAAGACCGGGATGTTGCTGCTTACCAGGTCACATTCACAGGGCTCAGCATTATTCACCTTCATTAACAGCATTAAGTTAAACACCTCAACAACATTAAGATGTCACATTAAATCACATTCAGCGTTTGGGGGACTTCTCAGGAAAACTACAGTTATTACAGAGATATGTTCCTGTTTGTTTTATCTTCTTCCTTGTAATGAACTGCTGAGTGAATCATTTTCTGATCTAGGTGTAAACAATCACTAAGCAGACATTATTGGATCCAATTAAACTTACCCCGTTTGGGCTGGCTCTCCAGAAGACTGAGTTTGTAAGTTTATTTCATACAGGGTGCAAAGCCTGGAAATTTCAAATATCATTATTTCTGCTTGAAAGCCTTTAGATTTATTATTGATTGCTACCTGCTTTACGGTTCTCATAGGGTCTTGTCACTGACTCCTCACCTTATTCAAAAATATTTCCCCTGTTCTTACACCAAAAAGGACCCCAGTTTCCTTCTATGTAGAGTTAGGAGGCGGCTGTTGAAGTTTGCTACAAGTCATGGATAGAGCATAGCAAGCAAGTAAATTGGATTTTCTACAGAATGGTTTTCCTGCGGCAGGTCACAGTATACAATTAACACATCCATGCATATTCGAGTGCAGCAAGCTACAGACCAGACTTGTCCTCTAATCCAAACACCTTTCTTGTACTTCTGCTTTTGAGCTGGAAATAACACAAACAAAACCATAAATACAAATAATGCCAATATGCTGACCTAAAAATGCAATTTTGAAACAAAAATGACAAACAAACAAGAAATGCTTTCTAGGAATTTTTATTTCTGCAAAAAGTTTTGAATTCTTTCTTCTTCAAAACAATCCGGAGTCATTGCAGGCTTCGTATACTGAAATTTGTCCATTCCTCCAAAATTGGGATTGCGAACGTCAATCAATTCTCCAAATATAATTGACCCAGGAAGTCTGAACATGAAAGAAAACTGCAACGCAATGTCATGCTTTGGAAGCCAAGAACTGACTAATGATCACAAACCAAGGAAAACAATTACATCAACTGAAGGAATGACGTGCATAAGAAAATTTGTTTTGTGATGAATATGAGTTTAAAGCACAGTAGGCTTGGTCAGATAAACGTATAAAAGGGACAGAAATTCAGGGCTCTCCACTCGCATCTCTGGACTTACATTCTCACTGACCTTGGTAAGTCAGGCTTACTACGATGTCTTTATTGCTGTGTAGATGCTGTGGCTTTGCTATATTACTATACAGATAGCGGTTATCTTTTAAAAGCAAAGTCTGATTTCACAGCCATGCGAGTACAACCCTTTTTTGTTAAAAATGGGATATTAAGATGCCCACATAAGCTTAGAAGGTTGTCTCATCTAGCCATGAGAAATTACCTTATTTTATGATATACTGAAGCATTTCAGGCTTCTTTATTTTGAAGCAAGCAATGCCTTACATTTTTTCAATTATTTTGAACAAAAAGCAAGTATATATTCTACTGGCAATTAAGGCACGGACACGGGTCCAAACAAACAAGCTGCTTTTTTCAGCAAAGCGCTGCTGACCTGCACAAGGGGAGGATTTCTTTTGTGGTCTCTTGTCTCAATGGAAAAACCTGGCAGAAGTGATTCCTGAACCAGTGTCTGTTCACTTCTGGTCTTCAGAGAAACAGCAGACGCTGATACGGAGGACCAAATCCTAACAATATCCTCTCTAAAATACTGTCTGAACCCAGACTGCCAATTCTAAGCAATGGCAACACAAGAAAAGCAGCATAAAATATTTTAATAGAGAAAAAAAGGGGAAAAAACAGAAAGGAGCGAGCTGGGAAAGAAGAAGCCGGGGTATAGCCTTGAAAAGAGATGTTCGGTTGGTTCCTGTGTTTGCCCTTCTCTCCTCTTCCTCTTTCCCACGATGACACAGGGTTTGCTAGAAGCAGCAAGCTGCCACTTGGTCTCTGGGGCAGACCTTATCTTCTCTTCTGCTGTGTTTCAGACTTGCCTCCCTCCATCGCACCAAGATGACTTACTACTACCAGAACCAGTGTGAGGATTCCTGCTACTCTCCCTGCAACTACGGGACCACGTACACCTACCGGACCTACGGCTGCGGGAGCCCTTGCGGCTACTGGGGCTACAGGGGTCTGGGCAGTTATCGCGACTGCTACCCCTCCTACAGCTCCAGCTACTGCTACCCCTACTCTTCTCGCTACACCCGTAGATACAGCTATGGGAGCTGCTACCCCTGCTACCCCTGCTACCCCTGCTACCCCTGCTAAATCCAGCCATGTAACGACCAGATAGGAAACGAACGGCAAAAGAGTGATTTATGGCTCCTATATGAATTTTACCTTTGCTAAGCTCCCATGACAGCGACTGCGGTCAGGAACGGTCCTGAGTGCTTAGCATCTCCCTTCAATGTCTTCAGCTATTTTGAATAACCTGCTTTTTAGAGTCAAGTCTTCCTTCATAGCCTTTGTTGGTGGATGTACTGTGTATTTTGATGTGTAGCTTTGCAACAGGAGATGCAGACCGCAGCAGACGCCTCGTCTTGCCATATGCTGCGCTGACAGCTCTGCTCTTCACCAACCACCGTAGTCCCAAAAGCATCTGCTGTGAAATGTAGTAACTCTCTGTTTAAAGGCTGTATGAATCTCTGGATGCTCCTATTCTGTACTACCACAAGCTGTAACTGCTGTATACAGTGCTTCTCCCCCTCATTAAAAGATCTTGCATCGCAGTACTGCTTTCTGTTATGTTTTTTTTCTTTTCTATTTGACTTTACTAATTATTTACCTGACACATTGCAAAAAAGGAGGCACTAGCTTTTTTAAGCATCCTGAAGAGTCTGAGGTGACTGAGGACATACTGAACATTTCAATTTCTGTCTCCTCCAAGACAGTTCTGAAAACTTATATCTGCCGTGTCTTAACTCTGCCCTTCTGCCACCAAACACAACAAAACACTTCTTATTTCCAAAATACTAGCTTAGAAATGTGAAGATTGAAGAAAATTAAAACAGTACTTGCTGACTACTTTCCAGCCCAAGTTATGGTACATTTGAGGATCCAAAATGCACCGAGATACAAAATGCCAGACTCCCTAAGCTTTCTGCAGCTCTGAAATAGATACCTGACACAAGAACACACAGGAGCTCACATTCACCTTTTCCTAATGCGTATCAAGGTTTAAATATTGCCATTTCTCCACCAGAGATTTCTTTGTGCAGTTGACGTGAGCTGTGAGCTTAGTCCTTCCCGTCGCCACCCTGGCCTGGCTGGGTTTCAGGCGTGTGTCCTGCAAGCGTCTGCCAGCCCTCGCCATCAGGAAAAGCTGTTTTACAAAGGAAGACAAGAAGCATGCAGATTCCAGATAAGGCGAGGCTTCAAGGGGAAGCCTCTTCTTCCCCATAATTAAGAGGAGGGCATGTGACAGGGAGGGAGAAGAGTTGCTTAAACTAAAAGTGATTGTCAGCTTGATGACAAAGGGGTGAACTTACTGGGATGGTTCCCAGGCTGGAGCCATCTGAAGCCGCAAGAAGATTGAGTTTTGGAAGTGATTTCCAACAGGAAATGTTTCTCCTCCCAGTCTGCAGGAGCTTCAGCTCTCCAGCAGACACCGATCTGCATGTAGGAGGCAGAATTATGGACTTTGGCGCTGACGTTTCCCTGGTGGGCAGACCATCAGGGAAGGGATCGCTGTAGGGTTTCTTGCCTCATCCTGTAAGTGCCAGGTGCGACCAATTCCCGGCAGAACTGAGATTCATGGAATTTGCATACACGTAAAAGAGGAGCATAGAAACGAAGCAGAACCTAGGCACTTATTCAACAGGTTAGTCAAGAGGCTGGCAGATGAGACTGCGAAAGAGAAGTCTGAGGAAAACAAGCCCGTGAGTCCCTGGGTGAGGTGCCAAAAACATCCATCAAAACCCTGCTTTGAAAATTCACCATTCTGGTCTATGGTAACACACTGGGTACTTCCGGAAAATTATTTCAGACAAATTACCCACTAACAAAGGCTTTTCATGTTCACTGTGCCGAATTGTTGTATTAATTTCCGTTTACTGAAAATGTTCTCGTGTGATATAACAGTCTAAAAATGCAAATCAATGTTTCCCTCAACTGGTCATGAAGTGCAAATTCAGCGTCTGAAGGTATTCATTTTTTGTTTAAAAGTAACTCTGGTTTATGCATAAATTTGTTTTCAAAGTTTAAGAGAAGTTATCAGTTGATGTAGCATATCATAGACTTTCCTATTCCAGAGTAACACAAAGAAATTGGAAATGGCTTGTCTTTCATTAGTACAGTCTATTTTTTCACTTGTTCAAAATCTTCAGATTTAAATTTTGTATATAATGCAAAAAACAATAAAAACATTTAAACTTATATGAAATACGCTTCATTATTTCAAAAAATGAAATTACTAGAATTTTTTCAATAAATAGTCAGGCATAGCATGTCATCAGAAGAAACAGGGAAAAGTGGATCATGTCTCAAGAAATTATGAGGTTTTTTATGTACACACAAACACACGCAAATATACCTTATTTGTATGCATTTAGAATTACATGTATTATTTCTATATAATCTTATTACTGACATGATAGGAGATGAAATAACTATGCACTTGATAAAAGTTAGAGAAAATAGAAACATCCATCTTGAGAGAAAAAAATAAATATGTTTCATTAACTTTTTCAGTTCTTTTTAATACACACTTTTTAAATATTTATGTTAGTTCTGATATAAACTCTACCACAGTACAGCTGGAAAAATACATCGAATGAACAAGTAATGTAGGAAAAATCATTTGACAAATGAAGATGACAAAAAGCAGTTGAAATCTTATAGGGGTTAACACACTTAAACCTGCAATGTTCTCATGAGTCAGGCCTCTTAACTAAACGTCTTAATATATTTTTCTCTGCAAATTTGACTCCATCTTTCTATAACTAACAAGATTTTTTATGAATTATATTTCCAGTTACTGACTGAACACTGCTGTGTGTCTTGAAGTCTATTTAGGGCACTTCCCTCTATTACTTTTTTTGTAGGCACAGAAGTGCAGGCAATAGTGAATTCACACTTTCCAAGCTCAATTTCTGATTTTCAATATTTGGGACATCAAAATATTCTATTAATTTTGAGCAGTTAGGTAACTTTGAAAAATCTCATGCACCTGTTTAACTTTACAGGACAATTAATGGCCGTTTCACAGTGCTCCTCAGCTGTTTGTGAAGGACCTGGCCTCAGTTGCCGTGCAACAGGTTGCTTGGTCACTCAGACATTACGATCTTCTGACCTGCACAAACAGCAACAAAATTGAATTTTTTTGCACACGTCACAACTACAATTAATATAATTGGTTTCTTCAATGTCAAGGATCATTAGTCTGTTCTCATCTCCACATGACAACGCAAAGGTTACAGGCTTCTTTCATCTTAAAATTTTTGGGTCATCCTCAGTTTTAATTATCAAATCAAGATACCAGAATGGACAAGAGAATGACACATACTCAGACTAGAGATGACTGAGAGTCAAAATTCATATATTTGGGGTATTTTTAGCATATTAAGCCTGTATGTAGCCCAAATTACGTCAGCATTCCCTAGAGGGAAAAATAAGTTATGTACACTTACATACACATAATATACATTTAAAAATAAAGCTTAGCACACCCTCCCTTCCTCACAGAACAAAAATTCCTACTGCTAGAGTAGCAGAGGAGGCAAAAATATTTTGTGCCACTTTTCTTTGCCTCCTACTTGTGCCTGTAAGACTGAGGTTTGTATTTAAGAAAAAAATATATACTTTCTCCTCTTCTTCTAAAACACTTTTATTTTACACCTTTAATATTTTCTTTCATTCTGGTTCACTAACAAAACCCAGGAAATTTATAAAAGTTCAGCATTCCTTTGGGTAACTATTACATACATATACAAAAAGGAGGGAGGAAAAATTAATCACATAGTCTATACCTCGCCATTGCACCTGCTCATACCATAAAAAAATTCCTTCAGAATATCACCAAAGAAAATGTAAATTAAGTTCTGTAACACTGATGTTAGGAGAACATTTAGAAGTTAAAATTATAAATATTATTTTACAGTAAATCTTATTGATGCTCGTTTTCAACCTCATCTAACGCTGGCTTCCCAAAGGAAGCAGAGCACAGCGCACAAAGTCAAGAGCCGCCTCTTCTTTTCCCCCTCACCAAATACCTCCTTCTCTGACCTTCACTGCAGTGAGCCATTCCTCATTTGCATATTAAATGGGGATAATAACAGACATTCTATAAGTGCTGGGCCTCATCAGAATTTATGGTATCAATGCTCTTCCAAAACAGTCATTAAAGACTTACTTTAGCAATGTTTGTATTATTTAAATATTAATGGTTTGTTACTGAAAGGTACCTCGATGTTGTATAATAAACAACAGAATGGGGAAGGAACCCCCCGGGCTGAGCAATGTTTCTCTTTATTAAAACTAAGGCATTACAGTCAGCATCCTCACGTGATGTAGACTGGCAGAGATACAGCCGTATCTCAGTGGATAACACCACCACGAAAAATCAGAGAAGTGATTTCTCCTTCCACTTAGAAAAATCCCTTCTGCGGTGGGCAGCTTATAGCACTCCACCAGCCTTTTTGTTCTACTAAAGCCCATCGCAAAGCAAGGGACTTCGTAGGACACCTCACTGCTAGCAGAGCCTCCAGCTACTCTCCCCAGCAAATGCTTCCCACCAGTCAGGAACGCGTGGTCTCCATCCTACTGGCTTTCACAGCCTTCCTAAAAGACCGCTCTCCTCCTTTTCTCTACTGCAGTCCCTGTGGCAGACCAACAGAAAGCCCAGATTTGTTCTGCGCTACCAGATCCTGCAGCAATACTTGCCTCAGTATTATACATGCATATATGTACCTCATATATATCTCTTATATCAATATATCATGTGTGCGTGTGATATCACGAGCCATTGATTCAAGCAAGATTTTGTAACAATTTCATCCAGAAAAGAGAGAGAAAAAAGAAAAAAAACAGGCCATAAGTCTCAGACACGTTGCTCAGATGCTCATTTAATTGATCCCATGCCTTGTCCTGAACTTCTCATAGTGCGTTTGCCAAATTATAGACAGTAGAAGAACCTAAAGGAATCAATGGAACGCCTGTCATTAATTGAGGCGGAAATGAATCAAAATGGTTGGTAAAAGCCCTAGAGACATGGTATGATGCCTCTTTCCTCCTCAGGTATTTTACATCACCCCACAATGTGCAGTATCCACCTCCCTTGTAGGGGCACAACACAAAGAAACGCTCTATGGGCTCCCCAGCTAGGCAGGCCGCGTAGCTGGAACTGTTCTGTGTATCCTCCAGTTTCATTCCCCCTTATTGTTTGAGTGAATTCCCAGAAACCCATTTGTCCTGGAAAGTCTCAAGATGAAAGAATCTCACAGGTGTAATCACAACGTGCTACCAGAGGAATTTGAAAATTGTCCTAAATGTGAAGGAAAACAATTATAGCAATTGGACTTCCGAAATTTGTTTTGTGACTAACAGGCAATGGAAGCACTCGGAGAATTGCACTGACTGCCACAGGCCTAAGAAACCGTATAAAAGTACTCGCAGCCCCACACTCCTCACATCGCTCCTCTTGGTTTGCTCTCCTCGGTGAACTTGGTAAGTTCAGATCCCGTTCTCATAGGGATTCCTTTAACCTGGGAATAAGTCCTTTACTAGCATCCTCTGATTCTTAACAATGGTAGAAGTATTTTATCCTGTATGCTTTTATGTCATCGGTAAGGTGTGAAGCCTAGTAAGAAGTTTTGTCTTCACATAAGAGAAAGCAACAGCTCTACTACTATGTTTTTTTAAATGGAACAGAAATTTTCTTTTTTTACTTGGTGATACTTAACACTGAAATTTTTGTTCATGGGCAGAATTGTATATTATGCAAAGCGGAAATGGCTTTTGGATGGAAAGATGCTGCGATAATGAATACGGACAGGTTATATGAATTGCTTTAGTCTCTCTGAAGTCACTGGAGCAGCTCTGATCTGCAGCAAGAGAGGATTTAAACCTTAGCTCTTCACTGCACAGCAGAGCATTTTCAGTATCCTTGCTAGAACTGGCACTAATAAAGCGTGTGAACCAATGCTACGCAGGAAAAGGAAGAGTTTACAGATTAAAACCAGACAAGGTGGCTGACTTCAGTGAACTTGTCATGGTGCATATGAATGCTTCTGAAAACTTTTGAAAATACTGTGTGGGATTCAGGTCAGACATCAGGACACCTACACGTGCATGTCCTGAGCTGCAGACTAGCTGGCAGGATTGGTCTCAGCTGCCTGTGCTGGGAGCTCGGACACCAAACACTCGCAAACACATAAATTTGGGTGTATATCTGCAAGCTGAACCTCCTGTATCCAAAGTCCAAAAATAGAGGGTATTAAGTCTGCTTTTAAGAGGAGAAGCTAAAGAATAGAAACTGTGTCTCACGGTTGAACCTAACAAGAAGGGAGCACAGAAAGGGACTGGATAAAACAAAAGCCAAAATCACATCCAAAGACTGAGGGATTTTCTCAATGCCGCCGCTGCTGCTGCTCGCTACAAGCTGAGCCTACCCTTTACCCGCTGCTTTGTTTCAGGTTTGCCTGCCTCCCTCCACCACACCAAGATGTCTTACTGCTGCGGGTACCCATGCTACAGCGTGCGCTGCTCTCCCTGCTACAGGACCGTGCGCTGCTACCGGACCTACAGCTGCTACAACCCCTGCAACTACAGCTGCTACAACCCCTGCAACTACAGCTGTGGGGACTGCTGTAGCTACAGGACCACGTACAGGACCCGATACTACTACCCTTCCTGCTGCAATTACAGCTATAGTTGCTGCTACCCTTGTTGCTAAACCCAGTGGCAATATCCCCGCAACAAGAATCAACCCCGACCCGGCAAGCAAAGATGAACGACCAATCTCAGAGGCAATGTTGACAGAAGCACCGAGCCCCTGTGACATCAACTGGAGTTACTGAGAGCGGGGAGCTTGGCTGCTGTCTAAAATTTCTTGGCATTTGTATTTTTGTTCTTCTTTCTGTCTGCTTCTTCCCGTGTTTCTCCACTATGAGTTCTCTCTTTATACTCTCCTGCATTGAAACCCCTTTACACCCCTTCGGCAATGGGAACAATGATCTGCAGTTCCTTTGAAGCTTCTTACAGTTGCTGCAGAGGTGTTAAAGGAGTTCTGCAAAATTAGCTTTTGTGTCATCTGCATTTTCAATAACCGCTTCCAGTAAGGTGCTGCAGGACTGTGTAATGGAGAAGTATTATGGCTGTCTCTCCTTTGATCTGGATTTACAAGTACCTAAAGGGTGAACAACACAGCTTCAACAAAAAGGAACGTTCTGTATAGCACAGTGCAGTGACTCATCTTCTGTAGCTCTTTCTAGTATCCCAAAACTATAATCTTTCTGTATCTGCGCCAATACCTTTTCTTATTGCATTAAAATTTTCCTGCATAAAAAAAAAAAAAAGGAGTTCCAGTCATCTTCTTTCCTCTGTCCCCAGTTTACATGAATATACTGAGAGTGGCGGCATCCCAAAGGGAATTTCTGTCCCTAGTGCTGGCAAAGCACTTCATAACTTCATACCCCTCCACGTTCAGAGCAGCTGGTCCCAGTAAATACACTCTTTCCTTCCCTTTTACCCCTCGGAAATTAGAGAAACGCCACAAATTCTCCCTTTCCTTTACTTAATTGAAACTATTACCAGATTAAAAGTTAATATATTTCAGCACAGTGGCGCTGTAATAGTATTTGTAATAATGTTTTAAAATGGGAAAGAATTAGTCCCAGGCCTCTATAGAGAGTGTATAAAAACGTTCAAGTGAGCAGAATATTGTCCTATTCCTGGGAACCCAATTCAAATGTTCTTGTTCCAGAGTCACAATTTCTTATCACATTCCAATTTAGCAGAAAAATTCCATTGCCGGCCAGTGGAACATAAGAAAAAATAAATACCTATATCAAAAGGAAGGGGAAAAGTGTCAGGGAGGAAGCGGTGGCTTTTCCTGTCTTGATGCTGGCCTTGAAAACTCAAAACACTGCCTTGATCTTCCACACAGACACTGGGTACAACAAAACCCATTTCTATGGCTGTGGTTACAATAATTCACTAAATCCAGGGACTAAAAGTTGGAAGACAGAATGAAGAGTGGAAAAAAGAGATACAAATAGCCCTTAAAAAAACAAACAAACAAACAAAACCACCACATAAGTGAAACAGTACTCAATCTCCCCAGGGCGTTTTGGTAGCTCTTGTCTGCCAGCTGCCCATGGCAAGGGAAACGGCGTGAAAGTACCATCATCTTCCTCCTCATACAGCCGCAGCATCTCGGTTGCAGGACCAAAAGGTTTTACAGCCTCTGCCCATAACATTCAGTGGGAGAAAAAAAAAAAAAAAAGTCAGTAAAAATCAGTCACGACTCTGCTTCCTTCCAAAATGTGGGCTCCGAGTACGCTTCCCTGAGCCGACAGACAAAAACACCCTGCTGCCGTGCCTCAGAGGTGCTGGCCACTGGATACCCATTTCTCCTCCAAATTATTTACACTGTAAAAGGCAAATTCCTCCCACTTCATCACGGAACCCCTAATCTTTCAACCCTGATCTTCCCAGGTCCCTTCCAACCTGGGCTGTTTAATGATTCTGTGATAATATATAAAACATGAACTTCTTTCAAAATTAAACACCTGATGAGTACACACATTTGCAGTTACCTATGACCTCCTCAGTATCAGATCACAGCCAGCAATGGATCATGTCCTAATCGCATCCCATTAGCCCAACAGCAGCAGTGAAGTATTTTAAATGAACCATTTATCTGGAATACACCAAGCAAAAGCCCAGAGTTTTAGAAACACACCTAACCAGAGATACAGCTGAAGTTTCTTGCAGCTACAAAAGTCCATGTTTCTCAGCTTGAGGAGGGGAGGCCTCTACAAGCAAATCCTTGAGTACACAAAGTTAATAACTTTGTCACCCGATCCATGTGGTGCTATTGGTTTCAAGATATTTAAGAAATGCAAGTGAAAAATAAAACCAGAAATACAGTATTGATGCAGCATAATTTTTAATGAGTGAAAGGCAGATATACTTTTAAGGGCATACAGAACTAAAAGACTACATTCCCAAAGACACATTACACCCTGCCTATACCATTCAGAATTAGTTGTACATCATCGCAACAAACATAAAAACCAGTTTACAAAGAACTGCAGTATCAAGAAGCAAGCTTTCAATCAAAAGGAGAGTTTGGGTGGCAGGAGACCAAGCAGACACAGAGCAGAATGAAGGTAAATCATCGCAAGCACTTCAACGGTAGCGCAGAGCACTCAAAGCCTCCGTGGAGGGTGGCTGCTGTCACCAGGGCTCTGCACATCAGGGACCACTGCTGCCAAGATTCGCCGTCAATCCGCACTTGCCAGGCCTGGGTTGATCTTCATTTCAGGGATGTTCCTGCTGGGTTTAGCAGGGGTAGCAGCTCCCGTAGCCGAACCTTGTGCCATATCGTGAACCAAAGGGGTAGCCGTAGCGTCCACAGTAAAAGCCTGGGTAGCCATAGCAATCCCCAGAGCCATAGAAGCCCCTATAGCTGCCATACAGACCCCCACAGCCGTAGCAGTCCCCAGAGCCATAAAAGCCCCGGTAACCGTACAGACCACCACAGTACCGGTCCCCAAAGCCATAGAGACCCCGGGAGCTGTAGAGGCCCCGGGAGCCACAGGGGCTCCAGCAGTCATAGCCCCGGTAGCCGTACAGGCTCCCGTAATTGCAGGGAGAATAGCAGTCATCCTCACACAGGCCTTGGAGAAAAGTCATCTTTCTGCAGTGGAGGCAAACCTGAAAGGCAGCAGCAGGGAGGAAAGCAAAAGTAATAAATACTTTGAGCAGCAGTAACAGTCTCAGAGCCCAAAGACTTCTTCACTGGCCCTGTGAGACCAAGGACAGAAGCAAAATGATGACCAGATTCCTCAGGTCCTTATTACATCCCATTGCTATCATTTTCTCATTTACACCTTTTTATTTCTTTTCTCGCAAGCACTGACAATGGAATATACCTGTTACAGATCAAAGCCTCCTTGCTGCTGTTTCAGGATTTTTCTTAGAGAATATTGTTAGGAGATAGGAATCCTAAATTTCTTTTAGGATATCAGTTTTGCATAGAGCTTTACGTTCCCAAATCCTTCAAGAAAGCTTAAAGTGTCTGATGTTTGCCTTAACACACTTCAGCTTTTGGGTCCGTTGCTCCAAGCCCATTTCAGTAATTTACACCAATTTTGACTGGCATCTGGAAGTGCTGACAGCACACGCAAGAAACTACGGAGCGCTAGCACACATGAGGACATCTGCTGTCCTGCCAGACAGACCTGAAGACCTCCCTTAAAATAAAACAGATTTATGGAAGAACGCACTGAGGGCCACAGTGGGGAAACCCTTCTCTAATTCTGCTGGAGGCAGCTCTGTAGACCTAATAACCAGCGATCCTTATCAGGGAGCCAGATGCCCCAGGTACCAACAGGACCAGGAAAGTTTCTGTCCCAGCTTCAAAACTTGAACCTGCCAGTTCCTGCAATGCGTTAAGCACAGGTACAGAGAAATCCTAGATTTCAGAGAAGTCACAATCCTAACAAATTATTAAACCAAATTTTCTAATCCTTATGAAGAGACTAAATGGAGAAAAGCTTACCGAGTTCACCAGGAGGAGGAAGGCAAGAGAGCTGATGAGGAGCCCAGAGCTCTGAGCCCTTTTTATACTGTTTCTTTGCCCACCTGGCTTATCTAAGACGCCCTGTGTTTTGTAGCCTTATTGGTTGGAAAGCAAATTTGCCTGTACACGTCATATCTTCAATTAATATAATCTTCTTCATTGTTTGGGATTATTAGTGTGTTCCCAGCCTCCCATATGTCACATATATTACAGGTTTCTTTCATGTTAAAATTTTCTGGGCCAACTGCATTCCTGATATCATTTTATTGCCTGCACTGTCAAAACTGAAGTTTATTTTTATATAATATAAAAGCATTTATAACTTCCCAAAGCCATTGGAGGGAGAGAAATTTTCGGTAAAAAAGGAAAACCTTCCCACGTGTTTGAAAATATTTGTTGTTCACCAAAATATTTGTTGTGCGCCATGGCACAGGCTTCATGTTTAAAGGAAATCTAAACACATATTTAGGTATTTTATATTAAACTATGTAGCAGCTTCAAGAAACAGGACCAGGTCAAACTACAAATAAATCTTAATTGCATTCCTCCAAAGTGTTCATGGTCAATAAAAGGCATGCTGCTGCATGAGCAGAAAGAATGTTTTCAACAGAAATACGACTACGGCATTGTTTGCAGTTTAGTTCACTAGAGGGCTTGGACCACGAGTTCAGCAGAATGGAGAGTACAAGTATGGACTTGGTCTGGAAAACAATACATGATATGGATTCTGTGAGATGCACTAAGTGCTTTTTTCCAAGGAACCATGTTAATACTTTCTTTGCAAAGAATCGACAACATGTATCAAATACAGTACAATAGTGAGGGATGCTGGAGTTTGCTGCAGAACTCCTTGTATGACCTTCACCTAATTTCTGGCATTCATTTGAATATAAAATAAGCGTAATAATGAGCAAGCAGGATGTTGAGGCTTCCTCAGAATTTTGAATACCAAAGCACTTCATAAACACTCATTAATGTTTTCAATTTGCAAAGTGTTGCAGTATTTAAATATTAATAGTTTGTCACCAGAAGACACCCCCAGATTTAATAATATGGTCACTTACAAGACACATCAAGGTCTCTTGTTTCTAAGCCCTAATAAGGCAATACATTATATGTTTTATGAAAGTCAAAAACTATAAAAAAACCCTTCTAAAATAGGAAGAAATATTTGGGAACGTTCATAAGGCAGCTGAAAAAATTCTTTAAAATCTCTGTTGTAGAACCTGAGACAAAAAAAATCAAAGCTGCTGGCAAGACATGCCCACCAGTATCACCGGGCAGTATGTGCAGGTCATGATGACGCTGAGTAGAAGCGCTACTACGTTTCGGCACACCAAGGACAAGCCTACCCCTTTTCTCCCCTACGCGTTACACCATAGATGCAAAAGCCAAGCGAATGGAGTACCTACAAGCAGATTGCACAAGCAGTCATGGCCTAAACATCTCCCAAAATTATTCCTATCCATCCAACTACAAAGAATTCCATGCAATTTTACTAGAAATGTGCTGAGCCCATTTCTTCTTATTTTAAGATGAAAGAAATTCTAAAGGTATTACACGTGTGTCATAACACCAAACTTTGAAAATATGAAAATCACTGACTCCAATTACGTCAGTTGAAGGAATAACGCCTACAACAAGATAAGTTGTATAGCTAGCACCTAAGTTTTAGAAGGTATATATACGGACCTACAACTCTGAAATCTTATTCACTTCTCTCGAGCTACGCACCTCAGTGAACCAGGTAAGTCAATACTGACTCTACTCTTTCCGATATACGTATATTTGCATGTATATACGTCTATATGTTTGTCTGTATAAATATTTGTGCGCACGCATGGACATACATATAAAAAAGGCACTGGTGTGTACATGTACATATGACATACGTTACGTGTGTCTACATATACATACAGACATTCTGTAAGCAGTTTTTTGTCATTTTGGAGCTAATCACAAGCATAAAATTCTCTGCAACATCAAGGAATTCCTTCACTGAAATTTTTTTGCTCTTCCTGTGCTTATTTAATAGTAGGCTTTAAAGCACTGAAAACTTGAAGTATACTGCCACAATTTTGAAGTCATAAGTAATTTCCAGTTCCAGATTATTTTCATTAGGTGTTGGGAATTCAAATCCCTAGATAAAAACTTTATGAAACATTTACTACTTTAAGTTGATATCCTGGAAGGAAATTCCTCCATTTCATTGCATTCTTTGAGTTTATCCCACGTTGAGTCGCACACAGCACTACTGGAGATAAGGGGATGCATGTGATAGGCTGTTGCTCTCATCTGAATAAGTACCAGTATCTGAACTGGCATATTTTTCTTTAATTTATTCAAATTTCTCTGAGTTCTGGGGTGGGAAAGTTCAGTTCTCAGTTGGTAAAAACCATGTTTTCTATGTATGGTCAGCTATTTTCAAAAGTTGAGGGGGAAAAAAAAATAGAAAAGTTGTCTGGGACTCAGGAGATTAGAAAAATAAACACGATGGTTAAAGACGATGAAGACGACCTGCAGGAGGGAGTGAGTTGCATTTCCTCAGCTCTTGTCTGAGCTTTGAGCCTTTCCTCCTGCTGTCAGCAGCCCATAACCTCACCTCATTTCTGGGTGTGTGTTTCAGGTTTACCTGCATCAACGAACGATGACTTTCTACAGGGACCTCTATGATGATGGGTGCTACTCACCATTTGGCTGTGAAGACCTCCATGGTTTTAGGGGCCTGAACGGCTACCGATTTGGGAGCCCTTACAGCTACTGCTGGGACCAGTACCAGTACGGGAGCCCATGTGGCTACAGAAGCTTCGGTAGCCTGTATGGGAACAGAGGCTTAATTGGTTATGGGGGTTATTATTGTTATGGGGACTTGTATGGATCTGGGTACGGCTACCCCTTCTCTTCTCGTTTTGGCAACAGATACGGCTGTTGAAACTGCTATCCATGCTGAACCAGCAGAAATAGCAACGAAGAAATGAAATGCAGGACACAGATTCATGGCTAAGGTTATGGTGCCGAGAAACGCCGAGCACCCATGCCTCTGGCTGAGTTCAGTGGAACATGTAGGTGTCAGGCTGCGTAAGACTACCCCGTACGTAACCCTCTCTAATATCGCCTGTTTCTTCAGCTATTACTCTAAAGGGCAACTGGAATTACAGCAAGTAGTGAGGCATCTTTACAGCATGCTGATGGAGCAAAGCAAGACTTTCAGGTGTGAGTAAAGTGCCTTTTAAGTTAATTCACAGCCACTTTGTATTGCCATAGTAATAGGAGTTTCTGCATCCACCATGAACAAATCCACTTTGCTCAGCTACAGACTTCACCAAAGATGACATCTAGTAGAGAACCTCCTTTTACATACCCATGCTGTGTCTCATCTGGCAGCGAACGTGATTTGCGAGCAAGAAACATGTCTGGACTGTCAAACTCCACTGTTTCCACAAAAAGAGAGCATCATTCAGCATTGGACACACTCTGCTTGCTGAAGACCCTTTTGTAAAACTTATTCTTTCTGTTATTCTCTGTTTCTCATTTTCATTAAAATTACTCTGCTTAATAGTATCAGATGTCCAGTCTTCTTTTGTCTGTGCTCATACGCCGGCAGCATATGAGGGACCGGCAGCATATGAGGGACCGGCAGCATATGAGGGACCGGCAGCATATGAGGGACCGGCAGCACTGCCACTCTAACCAACCATACAATAAGAGGAAGGTCTAGACTCCAGATGTTAGAGAGTATCACCACCTCTCCATCTCAAACGCACCAGCTCCAACTCATTTCCCAGAGTAGGAAGAAGTTGTACCTTATTTTAACTAACCTGTGACCCTGGGTTTACACAAATACTTCTCCAGAAAAGGGCATCACCTGACTGTCTGTATTACCAAACACACATACACTCCTGGGTTTTGTGCCTGAAAAATAACTTCCAGAAGCAGGAGATTGAGTGGAAGTCTCATGGTCTGCCAAGGAAAGATAGCAACGACGCTCAAGGTTAAAGACGCCGAAGAGAAAAGACCAAAGGCAACCAAGCCATGACCATCTGCTGGAGAGATTGTCTCCTTTGCAAACTGAACAGCCAGGTTATTCAGGGAGTTCCTGTCAACTCTACCACACCACTTTAGGAGATTGAGTAGTCTTGATTTAGATTTATAATATTAAAGATTATAATCTGGCATGGAACAAGGCGGTTCAACAAGCATAGCCTAGACAAAACTGCATGGATCCCATGCAAGCCCAGTTATACATCAAAGACATCACCAGGAGTCAAAAATCTTGTTGCAGAAGTGACTGCGAGGGGGCACCTCTGGGCTGATTTTCAAGAGATACCCTACATAGCTACCCCTTCTCTTCTCATGGTGCCCACATGCACAAGTGTTTCTGCATTCTTCAGCTGGCAGAGCAAAGTGGAGGAAAGGGTCAAGAAAACAACTATCAGAGCAGACTGGAGAAGCACTTGCATAGGCAGAGAAACAGCAATAGTTAGCAGAACAGCCCCCAAGCTGTAAATCCTATTCCTCCAGTCCAAAGTCCATTTCTTTACGTCCATGTCATTGCTTTCACTTAAAACGTTTGACCTTGAACTGGACCATAGCAGAAGATAAGCCCCACAGATCCATTTCCTTGTCTGGGAAGGAACAGCCACAGCCAAGAGCTGGGCCTGGTCTCTGCCTCATTGCTCAGAGCTCACCTCTTCGTGTCCTAGTTTGAGCAAGGCAGAGCCAAATCGGGACGCCCCAGGAAAAGGGTAAGGGCATCAACCTCCACCCTGGCCTCCTAGCAGGGCACGTCTGCAGTAAATCAGTACAACCCCTCAAAACCGGCAAAACTAATAAGACATCTTTTGTAATCCTTCTGCTAACTGCTGGCGGCAGCAAAGAGGGCTGGGTTCCCCAGGGAAAATGTTAAGAAATGGTAGAGTCTCCCGCCACAATAAATTCAGCTTATCTCCCTTGGATGCCCTCTGGCACACAAGGCTTTCCCCACCTGCACGTACAACGCAGAAGGGCTTACACAGAGATGCACAGGAAGAGAGGCAGAATAGAACACAGAAAGCCAAAGATTTGGGTGAAATTCTCAGCCTGCCCAGGGTCCTTTGGACCCAACTTAACATCAGGTCCCTGTCCACGTTTGCCAACGCAGCTGCATTTATGATGTTTCTTCCCTTCACCACATCCCACATCACCCAGAGGCACAATCCCTTCCGACAGCGGGTGCAATCACCACCCAACGCCTGGGGAACATGGCCCGCAGGCTGTAATTGCCTGCCAACCCCAGCCTTCCCAGACCTGTCATCTCGCTCCACCACACTGCCTCAGAGCCACCTGGGCACCGCCTCCCTTTCCTTTTTGCTTTGAAGATGCCACTGCTCTAGTTGCGACTCCAGCTCTGTGCACAGCACTGGGGGTGCCCCGATGCACCCCGCTGCTGCCTCCCAGCTAAGCAACCTCAGCCCTCCCTTGCTCCCCCCCTGCTCCAGGGACCCAGGGCACAGCCAGGATCTCCTGCCCTGCTGCAAACACTGGAGCCCAACCACCACGCAGGGAGGGAAATCTCACCCCAGGTGCCCCTAGCACAGGGCTCTCAGCCTTTAGGTACCAAACAGGGACTGGATCACTTTATTACCTGTTCATTCAAGAACATCAGGGTGATTCAAGAAGTCCCAAATCATTGCAGAATTAGGGTCCAGACCATTCCCTGGCCCCCTCAAGCATCAGTCAATAGTGCTGATCATTTCCCATGGATCCATCCTAACATCTCAGGAAGCTCCGAGTTTCTCATACACCTGGCTCAGTAGTGCACAAAGAGCATTTTCCCTGTTTCACAGGGTTTTATGCCCTAAGGCTTAAGAAAAGTTGGGTGATTAGAGGAACTTTGTGCCTGTCTGAAATTATCATAACAGATGACAGATGGCTGATTTAGCTAACAGAAAACTAACTCCTGTAATTTCATTTAAACTTCTGAATGCCAGTCTGAAGCAGGATGTATTTACTGCCTGCATGTGGGAAATTACCAATTTAAACAGGCCTTGTGGAACAACCCACACATGAGGCTGCAGGACACGCCTCCAGCATAAAGATTCACTGCAAGAGCAGGGATCATTTTTAGAGAGTAAACTTATCCCACATGAGAAATTGGGCCCCTGACTACTGCACAAGCTATGCTAGAACACTTTTCAAACTATTTCTTAAAGAGTACAATATTACAACAAAACCTTTTAAGAGAAAGGAAAGTGGATCATGGTATAGGAAAAATGGCCTTACTGGAAGCAACAAGAGAAACAAGGAGCATTTCAAAAGTCACCATATTTAGATGAATATTCTTATCCCATAATGCAGTTACGAACCTAAGAGACATTAACAAATGCTTCTACTATCTTAAAAAGACATTGGTAGCTTCTCAGTAAGATACTTGATATCTTTAGTCCCCAGAGCATTTCACATGAGTTGCTTTTATATCAAAATGAATAAAAGGTGTCTTAGAAATAGTTCTATAGAAATCCACTGGCAAAATTTCCTAATTTTACTGACACTTGTTTTTTTGTGGTAACGGCAAGTCTCAACTTATTACATGGAAAGTGCAATTTGAGAGGCCTCAATAAAACTTCAGTTCATTTCCAAATACGCCATTAGCATAACAATAAAGATTCCTTCATCTGGCTTTTTGAGGTTTAGGGGATTTCTCTTTTGTAAGGAAGGATTTATGTGGTTGGTGAGAATCTGGTTTAATCACCTCATCTAAGGCTCACCAACAGCCAATTGCACACTACTACAATGCCTGGTCAGCTTTGTTTTCCCTACACATAAGGATAATAATTCTCCAAAGAGTGACTACTACGAAATAATCCAGCATTCTCAGCATGTCAGCTTGCGATACTGAATTATACTGTTTCTGTACCAGAGTATTAATACGCTACACAACATCTCAAGCAAGTACAGCAACATGGAAAGCTTGTGAAATATTTATTATCAATATATTCCTGAAGAAATTCAAAATTCCATGAATGAACATCACCAGCCATTTTCACATGCACAGGTTACATTGTTGTAAAACATTGAGCAGAGCAGGAAAGCCAGAAGTTTAATTTTTACACTCAACAGCAGCCGTTCTTACATAACACTTGGCTTCAGATTCTTCTTCGTAATTCCGACTCTCCACGCACCTCTGCTCTGATGCATCGTATCACTGCCTGGATGGGGAGGTTGAGCCTGAGGACACCAGGTTACACACAGCGTGCCAGAAAAGTCAATATTGAGGAAAGAGCTCCACAGAGCTGAGCAAGACCAGGAACAACGAAAGCAAAGGTGTGGGCAGCAGTTTCATGAAGGGTCAGCTACGGCATAGAGGTTACTGCGGAAAGGAGATGCACACACAACCCACTCCCAAATCTCTCAAAAATATCATTGTCCTGAAGCAGACTGGTAGGATCAGTCTGGTGCAGCAGGACAAAGGCAGCTGAATTAGGAGGAGCACAGGGGAACACACGCAGATACAGACCCTCAAATAGAAACCAATAACACGTTGCAATGTCATGTTTAATGAGAAAGAAGCAGACCATACAGAGGCAGGATGATATAGTACAGATTACAAATTGCCCACAACCTGTGGTTTGATGCAAGGTGATTCATGTAATAACTGATGTTGCTTCCCTGTTGCAGCTCTGTGTTGATACTCAGCCCTGATCATAGCAAGACGTATCCAGCACAGAAACAGAGCATAGGCTGGTTGACTCCAAGATCCTTTTTTATACATCATTAGCCACGGAAACAGCCTACAAAGGGATCTAAAGTGGATGTCATACCAGATCCCTTTGCATTGCCACAATGACACCTATAAGTCCCCAAGGAATTAGCAATATAGTCCATATCATCGAGATCAGAGCTCTTAGATAGGAAGACATTAGAAAAAGAAAATCAGGAAGGGTAATCTGAGAAGGATGTAAATGGATTTTTTTCAGAAGATCTGAGTATCTACAGATGCATTTAATGGCAGCCCCAAATGCTCAACCTTTCCTAAATGCTGTGCCCTGGAGCTCAGCCACATATCTACATACTGCTCGTCATCTCCTGGACATTCCTCTTTCAGCAGCAACTCTCACTAGGTTTAGCATGGTCTACAGCTTCCAACTGGATATCCCCGTCCCCATCTGGCACCACCATAAACATGTGAGCCCCCAGGAGTAAGGGCAGCACTAAAGCCAGTTCCAACTTCTGGGGCTCCTGCAGATCCCACGACGCTCTGCTGCGGGAAGGTGCTGAGGATGGGTCCAGGGAAGGTCACAACCACCGGCGGAGGGTAGATCACCACTCTGGAGTCAGGACACTGCCGAACACAGGGCTCGTTGCAGCTGTCAGCAATGGGCTGTGGCCCAGCCACCCCACATGGGGAGGCACTGCTATCAGTGCATGGGCTTAAACAGTGCACCATTTTTCACGGACGGTTAATCTGAAGCGCAAGGGAATAGTATAAAAATAAGGCACAAATTCTTATAAGAGTTTCACAATCAAACATTATAATAAGACTACCAACAGGCTAGAGGGAAAGGCAGAATTTTCATAGCTCAATTCCTAGGAGACACCTATAAATCTTGTATTGAACACAATAACGTCTGGAAATGAGTTTTTGTGAAATTATTTGGAGCTCATCGTCCAGATCTGCATTTACCAAAGCCAATAGCTGAACAGTCACAAATTTATTAATTTACATCAAGAAAACTTCAGATTGGTAGCAGAATATTTGCACATGATTCACCCTGACTTAAAACTACAAACAAAGGCTTTGTTAGAAAGAGAAATTCAGATGAAACTTACCTGCTTCACCAGAGAAATAAGACAAGAGAAATGGTCTTACAAGATCTGATGTTGAGCACTTTTATACTCGCCCTTAGACTACCCAAAGCATGAATCACCTACATGCATAACATCCTAATCAATTACTAAACACATTTCTTTCAAGACTTAACTTCGTTAAATACATGTCAATTGTTTTAAATAAATCACTCTTTGTAATTATTAGTTTGTCCTTCTACCCCATATGACCTGTACTTTACTGCCTTCCAGTCTCTGCTATTTCAAAACTTTATATAGAGGGGATACTCTGCCCCTGCATGTTGGAGAAAGACAAAATGCTTAAATGGTTCATGCTTGACATCCTCCATGAACAGACTTGTTCCTGGGCAGGTGGTAAACAGCCATTTGCTTGGAAGAAAATTTACCTCACTCAGCCCAGGAAGAGTTACAAAAGTGGGAATAACCTGTGTTCTTGGCCCGCAATGAAATTAGGCTGATAAAAAGCCTGGTCAAAGCTCTGGCACACTGCAGAAGTCCTGAATTTTAGAGAGTTAGATATCTAAATAAGTCAGTGCAGCTCTTCCAATTAGACACCAAGCGTGCGTTCCTTTAAACGTGCAAGCTTTAGCAATAAAAAAGGAAAAAAGGGTAAGGCCGTATTTTATAGGAAATTAAATGTCCCATGCTGTGAAGCTATAAACCATGACCCGATTAGGGGAATGGCAAAACGACAATAAATAGGGTGTGGCTTCAGCAAGACATTGTTCAGGCATTTTTTCAAGTGAGTCCCTTCAATAAAAGGGCACCTAAAGCCTTTATAATAACAACGCACATTGCGCGTATAGAACAATGGGTGGGAGATGCCTTTTGGAATCCCAATTGCTGATGAGTTGCCACTGCCAGCGTGGGGTTATCATCCACGTTAAACAGCAGTGTGAGGAGGAGGCTTTCTGACATTCGGCAGTAGTCAGCCACAGATGCCAAGGATGGCAACAGCATGTGCC
Organism: Balaeniceps rex; assembly: GCA_013401315.1. Taxonomy (NCBI): domain Eukaryota; kingdom Metazoa; phylum Chordata; class Aves; order Pelecaniformes; family Balaenicipitidae; genus Balaeniceps; species Balaeniceps rex. The sequence continues at coordinate 59,663 of VYZW01043333.1, read as the reverse complement.
ATACAGACACTCCCACCGGGCCATGGGGGGTAGCAACTTGTCCATTCTGACTTTCACTTCATTTTACTTAAAAACAAAGATATTTTGCTACTTCTGTAGTAATAGAGAGGACTTGTTTGGGCTGTTCTATTGCAGTAAAGCTCACCACAAAGCCTTCTCCCTTTCTCCCAGCAGCAGCGTGTTCTTGCAAGGAAAAACCTTCCTTTGGTAGAGTTAGAGGTGGATGCGGTAACACTGCAGAACAAAGTTCCCCCCTTTTAAGGAATCTCAGGAAAACCTCTATCATCAGATTGGCAGCAAAATGGCTTTGAAGGGCAAGACAAGACCTCATCACATTATATGCTACTGTGGAGTAGAACCCTCAATCAAGATTTCCACAACAATGGGAAATGGCTGGGATGCTTTCCTACTGTAATTACATGCCGAGATTTATCTGCAGTGTCATAATGTTTGAGGATGACACTTGTAATTCCTCTGGAAAATTGGCTCTGCCTTTTCTATAATTGAAGATAACCATGTGAATTGCAACATATGTCATTATCTCAGCTTAGATTAGGTAGCAATTTATCCCTAAAGTAATTCCTCAAAAACATTGGAGTTAATATCTAATTACTATTTTCAGGGTAGCCAACCAAAGATAAAACTAAACATTAAGTTTTATTTTAGAAATGTATTAATAGTTCTGTCTTGAAAAGTCAAGATCTTTAATCCAAGGTGAGAGAAATCCACACTGCTGGGACTCGTATCCTCCTCTGCTGCAGACTGCTTGGGGCTAACGTCACTGCAGGGTCCATTTGTCTGAACACAAAGGCTAACAACACTGACAGTAGGCATGCCAATGCTTTCTGAAAGCATTTTCAAAACACATTGTAAAAGCTCATTAGTGTTCTACACAACTGATGTTGTCATATGTATTTTTTTTTTTTAAACAAGCATATTACAACTGCCAGCTCAAACACTGCCAGAGAACACATGGAAATAAAAGTGATGAGTCAACCAGCGAACCACAGCCAAAACTCAGTACCTAAAGACCGCGTCCATAAGGAAGCAATGCAGCAAAACAGCGCACGTGTCAGCTCAATTTACCAGTTAAAACAAGCTTAAGAATCAGATTCCAGCACCTTAAAAAACACAAAAACCATCATCTTCATATCCATCAGGAGACAGAAAAAACACCTGAGCCGCAGACACGCCACCAACACCTTCAAGCACTCAGAAATTCCTGACAGGGCACATATTTATTCTGTATTTAACCGAAATGTTAAGATTCTTCAAAAGACTTTAATAGTCCTCTGTCAGCAAGGATATGCAGGAAAGACGCATAAAACCTTAAAGGACCAAGCTAGAGCTCACCACAAGAGCAGGGAGCTCTGAAGACATCCATGTGGTTATACTGTTCAAAAAAGCAGACAGATATCAAGAATCAAATCCATCCCTGAAACCACTGAAACGCCACAACAAATAGATCCCATTTATGAAGTTTAAACTCCAGAAATGCGCGTGGTTTTGTGCGCACACCACAGCAGGTGAGGCAGGAACCTTAGAAATAATTACATCAATTACACATTGGCTTTGGCTAATAAGGACTTTGTGCCCAAAAAGGTGTCTTCTCCACCAGGCTGACTAGGAAGTGTATAAAAGTAATTTGAGGCTCAGAGCTTCATCCGTTTCTCTTGGTTTCTGCTCCTCAAACCAGGTATGCATGAGCAGCTCAGCTCCTTTGTAACTGCTAAACAGACTGCAACCTCGAGAGGCTTAGCGCATTTAGTTTCCTAACAAAGAATACAGACACGAGGAGCCACTGAGGTTTTTCCCACTTTGTCTTAAAGTCAGCAATACCACAAAGGCTGCAAAGAGACAGCAGTTGCAGGGGGAAAGGACCTTGTTCGTGACTATGAAAGTGTGGAACAAATAGTGTGTAATTTTTAGAAATAAAGCCTACTGAAACCCTAAAATTACATTTATCTTAATTTGCTTTGCTTCAGACAGCAGTTGTGCCCTCCACTTTTCCTTTGCATTAAAAGATTGCATGTTACTGCTGCACTTCGTGCTTTGCTCCTCTCAAAGGAAAAAACCTCTTATGAACAAGGCTTTAGAGATCCCGTAAGTAAAAGTCCAGAGCTATTCTACTTCTGAACATCCAGCCATGCAGCTTGATGCCCAGCTTATAAAAAAAAAAGACAGGCTTGGAGAGGTGCTGCAAACACCTAAAAGACAGCCTTGATGCCTGCTCTCCGCTACACAGAACAGCTCCGAAACTGTTGCCCTATACACTTAACCAAACCTAACGCTTACCGCTGTCCCAGCCTCAAACCAGCCAGCATCACTACATTATTCTGCAGAGAACGGCATGCTTCCCCGTAATGTAGCCTTCCATTAGGTGCTTTGAATTTCACAGATGTGAACAGCTACAGAAACAACGTGCTTTGAAGAAAGCCAGTGCTGGGCTCAGCATCACAAGAAGATTCGTAACTGCTTCCAGCAAATGGGACATGGGGAATTTCCCACCCAGACATATCCTCCACTACGCAGTGCACCACTACAAGGGGCTCTCAATCTTATCAGCTGTCCTGATACTTCTCGTTGCTCCATGTGATAGCTCATGCATCAACATTAAGCCATGAGCCATAAATTCACCAGGAAGGTTGAGAACCAGAGAAGAAATACCCATTTTTCCATTGCCAAGGGCTATTGCCCAGCAATTGAGGCTCTCCATGCTGTGTTATGAGCTGCGCAATGGAAAGGTGAAGAGCAATGATCTGCTACGTTCTGGTACTACACCAAGGTAAACACAGAGATGGAATTGCTAATAAAGGCTCCTGCCTCCGAGTTAATGCCATGTCCAATTAGGTAAGTTTATCTGCATGCCCACTGGGAAAATATTTTCCCTTGAAGCAGATGGCATTGGTTATTGCTTAACATGCGATAACAAGACAAAGCACTGGCCTTACTGCCAGTGTCCATCATTTTGTCCTAAAACAAGGGCTTGCAACAAGACTGTTGCAACTTTGATGGTTGGACTAGATGATCTTAGAGGTCTTTTCCAACCTTAAAGATTCTGTTCTATTCTAAAAGTCAGTATTCAGGGTTATAACTGTATTCCCCTTTATAATATACAAAATTGTATTGTATTTACTAGTTATGTAGAATCAGGGAGCTAAACCACTACAATCAGCTGGCCTCTTGCTAAAGAAATACTCTGAGCTGGAAAAAGGAAAAAATGACAAGAACTTTGAACTTTATTGAACCACAGTCATGACTCACAGCATGACCTATCTCAGAGCCTATTCTTACCCCACACCTCAGCTTTGCTCTGCTGATAAATTAAGATGGTCCTTGCAGGTACCATGCTTGTGCAGACCTATGTTTATCCATACATAAAGCAAGCATAGCACTGACAGAGGTTATTAAATAGCACCTTCATAACAGGACCTCTTAAAACTCCTTACAAACACTCATTAATGTTTTACATGAGCAAAGCTCTTCAAGCAGGACTCCATTACAATGAATGCCAGCACATACCCAATTTAAAGGATGCATCTCAAGACATCAAAGGCTATAATTAGTATCACATGTCAGGAGCAGTTTACCTTCTGATGGACAAGCACAAGGCACATGTGCAGGCAGCACTGCGCAGGCACAGCTGAGGTCTGGGGGCAAACCAGCAGCTGTTGGGATGGTCACAGAGTAAGATGATGGAGTCATTAGAAAAGCACTCCACGCTTTGCTATCACTGGGATGCCATAATCTAGTCCGACCTGGTAATTCCTTGTTTCCCACCCAAGGAACACAAGCAGATGTCACAAGCACAACCGCTAATCAAGTCTGATCAAACCAGAGTGCCTGTAGGACCACAGCTGCCTGTATAAAGCACTGCCCCCATAGCCAGCTTCTGAATCCTTGGCAAAGTTATGATTCCTTGCAAGTTTAGCTATGCCAGTTTCCAAGCAGATTTCAATTTGTCACAGGACAAGCCCTGGACACAGCCCTGAGTTTTGTGCCCCACCAAAATGCAGTATCAGCTTGCCTGCACACCTTCCACTGGCCTTGTTTCCAGCCATAAAAAGCAACCAAATGCAAAGCCTAATGAAACCAGGGGATGACTCCTACTAAGTTTGACGAGCACTAGATCAGCCCTGCAATGAGTAGCTGAGTGCCAAGCTTTGGGTACACCTCTCCCAGCCTCGCTTAGCAAAGCCAGATTCCTCAATGCCCCCAGCTGCCCACCTGCATTTAAATGAATAAAAGGGAAAATGGAGTAAGGTTGATCATTGCCCACTCCCCCCTCCTCCACTGCTTCCTGACTGTCAATCTGCTGAAAGAAGCTTTGAGAGGAGAGGGAGAGGTTTCTTTACATAACTAATGAGGTCAATGGAATAAAAGGTGGCTTTTACTACTCCCATAAAGATTTAAAATGGAAAGAACCCACAGGGTGCAAGGTGCATTTCATGGTATTTGGGGATAACAATATACTAATAATCACAAGTAAAATAATTACAGCCAATGAAAAAGTTGCATACGAATAAGTTCTCCCCTGTATCTAATTAGGATTTGATACACAGTGGCTCAGGTTTTCCATGCAGCCTAAAAGACCATATAAAAACACGCATTTCCAAGCTTTCTGTCCAGTTCTTACTCTCCGCTGCGAGCTCGGTAAGTTATTTGCCTATTTCTAACTAGCAAACTATCCTTTTGTTGGTACTTTGAACTTGAATCTCGATCCTGCGGAAATACTCTGACACTGCAAACTAAGCAGGTTGTTTCTTTTAAAGGATCTTTCTTGGGTATTGTTTTTTTACAGGCATAGACAGACAGAGGCTTTTAAAGTTGAGCCTGAGATTTACAGAACCTCACCCAATTTGGGATGTGATGTTTCCACTTTGATCTGGCCATTTAGGTGCCCATATCTTTAATTTGCTTTGAAAAAACCTGAATTCTAGATTTCTCCTGTATTAGAGGCCACTTATTTTAGTAGTTCAAGTAACTATTTCTGTTGGCAGCTGACCTTTACCATCCTAATCAGAGACTGATGTAGATTACTTCTATTGTACCACAGAGGCTAATTGTTATCTGGAATAACTGAAGGAAAGTTTGGCTTCTGCATATTTGAAACCCCTTCGACACATCCTTTTTGGGAGCTAATATTACCTTCCCACTTTCAAAACATAGCAAGAAAACCCTGATCCAATCCTGCCTGGCATTTCTCCTGTGTCTGCAGTTAATTGTCAGCTGGCACCTTTGTAAACAGATCATGTTGACCTACAGTAGCTGGGACCTGACCCTTGAGGGCTCGTTCTTAGAGCAGTCCTGTATATCTGCAAAAGCAACTGCCACCAAATTGCAAAGTACAGATGCCCAAGTGCCATTTGCTAATGCTGAGAAAAGCCGATTTGCAGTCAGATTTTAAATTTTAATTGGGAAATCCAAGGTCTCAGCACTTCTCCATGCTCAATCACATCTTTGGAATGGACACCTCATGTCTTCCAAGTGTAGCAGAGGCAGCACTGACGTCCCACAGGTAGGCAATGCCTCTTCCCAGCAGCCGGGACAGCCCGCGCACCCTCCTGCCCTCAGACAGGCCACCTCCATGCCAGGAGCATGTGCAGGGTGCTCCACAGCCTAATTCAGCTGAGGTACAGATGTGAGCAGACACCTCCTGTGATTCTTGCAGCCCTTTGATGCCCGGCTTCTACTGGAGCAAATGCAGGAGAGAAAGAGCAAGAGACAGCAAAGTACAGAGTAGCCAGTAAAGCGACTACACAGCTGCACCCCAAAATGCAGAGAGTTGCATTTGACTTTTTCTACTCATATGGGACACTGGCAGCTTGAGCCAGACTTTCAAAAGTCGCTCCATCCTTAATGAGCATTAGGCTTTTAAAAATAGAGCTCTGCCGCATCACCCTGCCAATTACAAAGATAACAATCCTCCGGTCTGCCGTTTAAATTAGCATAAAGAAGGGCAACACTTTCTTTTGCTTTGCCTGGTGCCAGCAGAAAGTCATTCCAGTTTCAACTGAAGCGTCTGGAAAGCAAATAAATGATAGCCCTTGCCACACGAAGATGAGAACCTCAGCACTAATCCCAGATGTGCCATTGCCTCACTAGCTGAAGCATGCAGATCACTTCGCAGCTATGCCTGCAACTCCCCTTCTTCTAGGGATAATAGCTACCTGCTTCACGCAACATCTGAAGCTCTGAAAGAGGTCGTTAGTTAAATGCAGCGCTGTGCAGTTTCTGCTACGTAGAAGAGGGCTGAAAGTCAGAGCAGCAAGCTCGAACAGCAGGAAGGCAATTGCCAGATACAAGCAGCGATCCACAGGGAATTAATTTATCTTTCTTCCCTACTTTGTTTCCTAGGTTCATCTCCACCCCAGAACAATGGCTTATTATGGGTACCAATACAAGCAGCAGTGCTACATTCCAGGCAGAGTGAAGCACGCCGCGCCAGTCTTCACGCAGTGCCACAGCCCCGGTGCGGTGAGGTGCGCGTCTTGCACACCGTGTGCTTCCAAAGGCATCAAGCTGTGTGCTGTGAGGAAGACCATGCAGAGCAGCCCCAAGTGCTCTGTGCCGTGTTCATCACAGTGTGTCGAGACACACGTTGTAGAAGGCCAGTCTTCCTCCTGTAGCCCCAGGTGTCCTGATCCGTGCACCACGGCATTCCCTCAGCACCACATGCAGGGCAGGGAACATCTCTGCGTGCCACGCTGCGGACAGCCAGGCATTACGGGGTGCCCTCAGATGTGCGCTCCAGCTCACATGTACCAACACAGCTCATATCCTTACTCATACCAGTGGTCCAACAGCTACCACTACAACTGTGGGCAACCGTAAGCTCCATGGAGGCGCCCACAGAACAGCCAGGCGATGAAGAGCAAGATGCACACCCATAGCTGAGTTCACAGGCCCAGCTCTCAGAAGCATGGCTCTTCTGCTGCAATCACTGGGGCTTGTGGACAACCCAACACCTTTACAAACCAGCCCTTATTTAATGCTCTCCATGTTGTACTCTGCATTAGATTTAGAGATCTCATAGCTTCATACCCACAGTCTCCTATCACCTACAGAGGGCTCAGATCTCAGCTGCATGAAGACAGTTCTTGCCATGACTGCCAGTGTAAAGGATATGCGAGCTTTACCATGGGCATAATCACTCACACGGATGGCATTGCGTTGTCAAAGTGGCCTCAGCTAGCCCCGTGCCAACAAAAACGAGGTCCTCCCATGCTAATGCTGCTAAGAATACACATTTCTTTCTGCTTTCAACTTTGTTCCAGAGGAGATTTTGTAAAGAAACCAGTTTTTAATTCTATGCTTTGTTCTATATGCAGCCAACAGAAGTAAGACAAGTAGGTGTAAAATGGTGGAAAACAGGACTTGACTTTCAAGTCAAGGGGGTCTACTGTGTGAAGCAACTCACTCTGGAAGCACTTACTACTTAAATATCCACCTCCGATGTACCAGCTGGAAGCCAGAGAGTGCTTGCTCTGTAGTCTGCATTACTTTATTCTCGGTGGTATATAACCAACATCTCACATAATAAAGCCTCTGCTGCATCAAACTACCCTCCTCCTATTTTGTTTTTTTTTCCTCCATCCCTATTCACACTTGACTTAGAGCTGAAAATCCCCAGCTGTGCAGCAGCCATGGAAAGACAAGAAACACTTCCACCTGCACTGGTAACAAATACTCAGCTCCCCACAGTGGATCTCAAAACAACTTACAAAAAAGCTGAGACAGCTGTAAGATGACGAACACAGTGAATCAATAAGCTACCAGCAAACACTGGAATTGCCGGGGCAGTGCTCTAACCCCTAGCCCACACTGCTGTGTGCGGTAAGACATTAAGCTAGACACAAATTGAGGTGTTATGACCCCATCCTCCAATAAATCCCAATTAAATTTACCCTAAATCATTCCTTGTGCTCCATCGTGTGGCCAACAGACTTGGGGAGCATGAGGGAGCCACAGCAAGGCAAGCCCCAGGCAGGCACACACTCCTTCGTAGCACAGCTCAGCAGAAAACCTCCAAGCCATCAAGGACCCACAGTGCCACAAACACCCAGCCATTCAGAGTAAAGCAACAGTATCAGAACAAGGCAGAGCAGAAATTGTTAGATTTGCAGTGATTTTTTTTTTTTTTTTCTATCAGCCATGACATGCATTGGAATTGATACTCCCAAATATGCCACTTTGACAAGGTTTGGCAAGCTACAGGACTCCAAATTCAGTTTGATTTCCACAGCAATGAAGAACCTTTTAAAAGAACAAAAGGTTTGAAGCCAAAGATAAAGCAAGCAGACCATCTTGGAGCCAAAAAAAAAAAAGTCAGACACAGCAGCTCTGAAGTGGCACAACTTCCCTGGAGTCAGCAGAGGTGAGGATGACTTAGCCCTGCTCCAGATCTGCCTACTAGGAGAGAAGTAATAAAGCTGTGCTCTCCACCAAGTAGCCAAAGGGCACGCCTCTCATGTGGTTGCATTCAAAGGAGGGCGAAGCTGTTTGGCGATACCCAGCAAGGGGAACGCTCTTCATTCCCTCTCCTGGCTGCTCCACATCAGCAGACTGAGGTTACAGCAGCAACATGAGCAAAGGAGCCTCTCTGCACCTGCCTTCATGGTTTTTCACCTGTACCTTTGCATTACACCCAGGCTTTAAGAGGTCCTAGGTAGTCAGAGGCCTCAGTACTGTTCATAGAATCACAGAATGGTTTGGGTGGGAAGGGACCTGTAGAGGCCATCCAGTCCAACCCCCTGCAGTGAGCAGGGACATCTTTAACCAGATCAGGTTGCTCACAGCCCCGTCCAACCTGACCTGGAATGTTTCCAGGGACAGGGCCTCCACCACCTCTCTGGGCAACCTGTGCTCACATCTCACCACCCTCATTGTAAAAAATTTCTTCCTTCTATCCAGCCTAAATCTCCCCTCCTTTAGTTTAAAACCATCACCCCTTGTCCTGTCACAACAGGCCTTGCTAAAAAGCCTGTCCCCATCCTTCCTAGAGGCCCCTTTCAGCACTGCAAGGCCGCACTAAGGTCTCCCCGGGGCCTTCTCTTCTCCAGGCTGAACAGCCCCAACTCTCTCAGCCTGTCCTCATAGCAGAGGGGCTCCAGCCCTCGGAGCATTGTTGTGGCCTCCTCTGGACCCGCTCCAACAGCTCCATGTCCTTCTTGTGCTGAGGGCTCCAGGTGAGGTCTCATCGCCAGTTCCTCTGGGGAACTTCCCTGTTTAAGAGCTCATTGCCTCCGTTCATCATGCTCTCTACATCACTTGCCTGTAAACACCGCATTTGCTTAATTCTGCTGAGCTCCACCACTTCTAGACCATAGTATTGCAACAAAAACGCATGTGATTTGTATTTGAATGCATCCATGCAATACAGCTGCCTGCTCTTTCAACAAGCTGGGCAGCAACTGCCACATTTTTATTATTCCTAATTAAAAAAAAAAGGGTGAGAAATTAGGAAGGCATTTAAAGTGTCTCTGCCATTCAGAAACCTCTATTGCACTTTCAGAACTGTCTACAGAGGCAGACAGATGCATCAACGTGGTTAAATTCGAAACATCATGCAGTGACATTAGCCCAGCCCAGGGAGATAGGGAACATTAGGTCAGAGCTACACTGCAAACACCACAGCCCACCGGTCCAGCAGCAAGGCCAGCCTGCCCCAAGGACCTCAGCCTGGTCTGCATCACCCAGCCCTGCCCTTGCACCCTTGTAGTCTGAAAGCAAACAGCAACTCGGTCACCTAAGACAAAATTTGCCCTTGACAATGATACATTAGGTCCTCTATAACTAAAGATTTTAGAATTAAAATAATATTTCAAAATGAGAGTGCTTTCACCAGTAGCTGATAACTCAGCAGCATCACAAAGAATAATTCAAATGAAAACTCCAATAAAAACATTGTGAAAGTAACTAAGACCACGACCTTTCCAGTTTCAGGTGGAAGAGCTTAGAAACACATTAGAAACTTTTGTCCCATCCCAGATTTAAGTCTCACTCAGTGTACTTGTCCCCAGCCACTGTCCCACAGGAGACAGGAGCCGCCTGACCACTCTGGGGCTTCTCAGAGGACACATCAAGTTCTCGACAAGAGTCAGCAGGACCTCAAGCATTTGCAGCCTGAAGCTGTCTTCACAGGGTAAATTTGTTCTCTGCTGATCAGCTTTGGCTTACCACATACCTACAGTTCAAAACCTGGCAGGAAGAGCAAGAGAAGGACAGAAGCGTGATTTAGTGAACAGTGGCTTCATGTCTACCAGGTAAGAGCTGAAGCCACCAGGAGTATTTCATAGCTAGGGATTTGCTCTTTAGTCCCTTATTTCTGGTGCAATTCAAAAGCACCATAGTTGGTGGTTTTACCCCCACACCATAAGAACATCCTGCCTCCAACATCAACAGTAAAGCATCCAAAGCCACTTCTAGCACACAGCAGCCAACAATTCGTAGGAGAGCAAGCCCGCAGGCTCCTCTTCCAGCCCTGATGTGATGGAAAGCGCTTTCCATGCATGACCAAAGCCATCCATTGCATCGGAAGGGATCAGAGGTGACATCCACAGGAAGGCCATTCCCTGCCTATCCCCCAGAGCTGCATTCCCTGACCCCAGACCAGCACTGCAGCTGCAGCCCATCTGCCCTCATCATTGCCAGCACCTGTGCTCAAAGCCTTTCATTTACCACTGTTTCACATGTGGCATTCAGAGCTTAGTACTGCTTTTCAAACTTTTTTTTTATATTATAGAATCATAGAATGCTTTGGGTTGGAAGGGACCTTTAGAGGTCATCTAGTCCAACCCCTACCCCTGTGGCTCCACAGGGTAGGAGTGGGAAAAAAACTTAATTATACTTGGGGCCAGCTTTGTGTTAGCTAACTTTACAAGGCACAAGAGCTGTGTTTATTTCAGTGCATTACCAGGCTGTTCATTATTTTAAAAGCCCATCTTGCTGCAGAGTCATTTACACTGGAGCATCTCCTTGACATGCTCACAGCTGTCACCCGGTGGATGTGTATCTGTACTTCAGCCACTTGCACTAGAAGCAAGGCTCAGGATTTCCAACAGCCCCAAAAGCGTCCCAGCCATCCCAACACATCCACAATCACAGCCTGGTTAACACAGCTTAGCTATGCCCTCCTCTGGGCACTACCAGCTTACACAGGTCCTGGTTTCTACAGGATCTCCAACAGCAATTAAGCCATCAGCTGCTCTTGTGCAATTAGCCAAGCTGCATTTTCTTCCAAAACACATACAGCAGCTCCTTCCCTCCTCAAAATGGGCCAGGCCAAGGACACACTTCAGTGCTGGCAGCCCAGAGCTGAGCAGCTGCCCAGCAGAGACCAATGGTGCACAGCTGCCCAGCACCCAAAATCCTGGTGATAGAGGAGAGCAAGCAAAAGCTTAAGGTGTTGTTCTCCAAAGTGTTAGGGAGGTGCTTTGATGCCACAGACGGGTTGAAAAGCAGGTAGAAGCCTCTCAGAATTTCTTCCTGCAGTCTATAGCCCAGGTATCAGGCAGGATCCTGCAAGCCCAGGCTTTAGCTGCCTGAGAAACTACAGAAACAGCCAGCAGAGAAAAACAAGAGCTAGACCAGCCCCAAGACTATTCCAGCTAGAGAGAGCAGCAGTGAAGCACAGTCCTCCATAATAGCACACAAGTTAAAACCATCTGAAACCATTTTTCACCCCAGCTCTTGATATAGGAATTAAGTACCTGTGGTGGTCTTACAGCAGGGCTGCAGACTTGCAGGCTCTTCTTCACTCAAAAGAGTTTTGCTTGGAGAAGTCACCCCCTTGCCAAGAAAGGCAACCCTGGGTGGGTTTTCAGTAAAGAAGCAGCTTGCAGATAAAGAAACTGATACAAATATGAAGCTCTTTCTAGAAATGGAGTCAAAGCAGAATTTTCTCCATTCAGCAGTACAATTGCCAGAATTTTCTCAATCCATTACAGAGAGAAGCAGAAAAGAGCTTTCTACTGTTTGTTTTTTCCTTTTTTTTTTTTACTGCTCTACTTGCTTACTGAGCAAGTTTTCCTGTTCCTAAGCTTCAGATACCTTCAGATATCTCTGCTAACTTCATAACACTAGCTCCAATAAAGCACCCTACTGGCAACTAACACCTATGCCAACAGCTCCCTCAAAAGACCTCCTGCATCAGGAAAGAGCAAAGGCTCAAGTGGGGGCACTTATATGTAGTGGGTGCCTGGATCACTGGCTAACAAGCATGGGCAGCTGAAGGCAATCTGGCATAAGGGGACGTGGGTTAGGGCCAGCTGGTTTTTGCATGTCAATTTGTAGGTGGGGAGTGCTGGAATAACATCAGCTGTTACTGTTGGATTTACTCCTTGAGGGGCTTTTCTTTCATGGACAGATACTCCATGTAGGTTTTGCTTTCGGCTGATGAAGTGAGAGCTGTGGTCTGGCTTTAGTAGCTCATTGAGCACGTTGGATAATACTGCAACAAGCCCTATCAAATCTTTCATGCACTGGGTTTGGGGAGAGCTCTGTTGCTAGCTTCTCTCTAGCATAGAAACCTGTTCACAGCTCCCACTACTTCAGAAGCTGCTTGTAAATCTAAAACCACATCCTAATACGGGGCTCTTTTCTGCTCAAAACTTTTAGACATTCAGAGCATCCTAGAAGCTGAGTCAACTGTAGGCTTTGGGTTTTTTCCTGTTGATGCATATGTTAAAAAAAGGCAGGTGTTTTTGAGCAGGGCTACTGTGCTTTAAAAGACATCTGTTGGTTTTGATGGGCTTGGGAGAAATGGTAAAAGCTGGCTGAGAATGGCTTTTAGGGAAAGTCTCTTCATGTGTTCATGTAATTCTTTCAAATTCCTAACCACTCTATCAGGTGGGGGAACTTCTCAGCTCTATGGGATCGGAGAGGTCCTGCTTTTTGAGAAAAGTGATAAAAAGTCTTCTTCAAAGCAAAGAGAATGAGCTAGATGGTCCTAGAGCACCATCCTGTGGCAGTGCAGGTGCTGAGCTGCAGGAATGTGCTACCTCCTGACTCACCACCCCTCATTCCTGGTGGAGCTGCAGGTGCTTGCAATTAGTTGATGCACGGGCAGAGCTCAGCTGATCCCCAGCCCAGATAGTGCTGTGGTTGCAAACCAGCGAGGAGTGGACAGGCAGATGAGCTATTTGCACAACACTTGTGGAAGGTCTGGTGCTCTCCAGGGACCTCTGTAGGGCTCAGCCCCTGACCTGTATCTGTAAAAGAGGCAATGTTTCATCTGCAGCTTTGTCAGGTTTTGTCCTTCACTCTGAAGGGAGAATCTGAGGTGTTGCGTGAGGTGATGTTGGCAGTTAAAGAATGAATGTGGGTGTGGGAAGGCAAAGCAGCGCAGGAACGATGTGTCTTGCTGTTGAAATTGCAAGCTGCTGCACTGATGACAAACTTCTAGCTGTAAAGTCAGTGATAAAGTGATGCAATACTGGCCAGCAGTGGAGATGCAGAAAAACAGGTATATGATGCTAGGGACTCCTATGTGGTGATACTGGCTTGCCCATGACTAAGTGAAGTGGTGGTGAAATGGGCCAGCTTTAAAATGAAAGAGGTGGTAAAACTGGTAAGTGTTAAAATCAGATTACTGTGAGAAATAAAAGGGTTTCAGCTGCGAAGGCCAAATCCTGAATATTCCTTGGCTGTAGAGGTCACAGACCTCGTAAGAGCCCTGATCCAAACGTGCCAACTCCTTTTCGCTCCTGAGGGACTCGCTATTCGACTGGAGTTTCTGGGAGTTTATACATGGCTGTCCATACCATCGGTTTATTCATGTGCCTGTCTCATCATCGCCCTGCTCGCGTCCTATGGGGATGTTACCAGGAGCTGGCGGCTTTGAAAGGAGAAAATCCTGTTTCATTGCCGCACTCGGTTGTGTATATCAAGTCTTTTCACTGCAGGAAGAAATAAGGTTTACTGCAGTCTGAAGAGACTGCATTTCCCCCCCTCCATCCCAACTCCCTTTAGCTTTCCCTGGGTGGTGCTGATAGGATGAGGCTGAGAAGAGCGAGGAGGGCTGACCTGCATCGCCATACAGCTGTATGTGTAGTTCTAGGAGGAAAATATGGGGGGACTCTCCCCCTGAAATGCAAGTCATAAGGAGATCTTCAGGTGTCCCTACCCCGTACAGCACATCATGTTTCTGATGTCTCCTACTCTGTCCTGTAAAACATGGTTTTGCTGTCCTCTACTGACATCCTCATGTAAATAACTAAGAACCAACTGTTGGTGAAAGGGAAATTCTCCATAATCCTTAAAAATCATGATGCCCTAGAGCCTTGAGGCTTCCCCCTGCTCCAAAGTTGTCAACTTAAAATCAGTGTTGGTTCTGATGGACCCTGTGTCCTAATTCAGGGTAGCTGCATGGCCAGTAAATGCCCAAATGGTGCCATGAGTCATTGGAAGGGGTCCCCTGTGTTGGTGGCATTCCTTACTCCAACTGTCCTCACCTTACTGTCAAACCAGCTAATCTTGATTTAGTCTAAAAGCTGTCTTGTGAAGCCTGTGGGGAGTTCCCAGGCAAATAAATTAACTGTCGTATGTGACCACTGATGATAATGAATGGAGCAATTAAGACTTTCCATTTGATGACTGTAATTTTAATGGGCTGATGCAAACCAGCTGAATAATATGGGAAGGAAGCTGCATCAGTGTCATAGGTAAAAACTGGGCAGATGACCCACTAAACAGCTGGGTGGATCATAAAAATAGGAAGCTATGCAGTTAAACTTGCCCGGCGATGAGCGGCTCCAGCTGTATTCCCAAGGAGTTTGTCTTGCACACAGCCCTTGTCACCATGGATCCATACTGGACACTGAAATGAGGTTGGCCATGACGCATTTTGAGTGCTGCTGATGCCTAGGTGACAAATGACATGTGCTTCAAGTAAGCTCTCCTGGCATTTCAGAAATGTTCCTATACCTTGTTGGAGAGGAGAGAATGAGAAAAATGCCCGCTGCTGAAGATGTTCTGCTGGGGAACAAGGTGCTGAGGCAGTGGCCATCACCTCATCACCACCCCGGTCTCCTCTGTAATCCAATCCCATGGGGTGCTGTGCATGGGCTCTGCAAAGCTCCTGCACGTGAAGATAAAGGGCTTGGTGCTCAGTAGGATAAAATAAAGACTTGCCCCAATATTTAGTGCTGTAGGTAGTGAAACAAGACAAAAACACATGGGTTTCTTGCCCCTTTTTCAGTAGATGCTGTTCCCTTTCGGAAGATCTTGAGATATTGAGTTAATGAGGGCTTGATCTGCCTGCTTGGGCTTACTGGGAGGCAGCAGAATTGCCTTCTATGAGGAGAGCCCGCTGTGTAAGCTGTGAACAAATGAAGGGCCTGGCCCTTCTCACACTGCCACAACCCAGGAATAGCTTCATTAAACCCAAAGGGCTTTAAAAATATTGCTTGCACCCAATGCCAGTGGGTTGGACAGTGGGCAGATGCTTCCCATGAACGTCCTGTCACATGTCCCATTTCTAAAAACAAGGATGTCTCTGAGCCACAGCCCTGAGCTGAACGAATTAGTCACCTCCAGCCTGAATGTCCTGGAATTGCCTGGCAAGCCACATTTTCCATTATCAGGGCAGGAAGTCTGGCTTGGGAGGTGATGTCTCTGAGTTCAGCCACCCCGCAGGACTCTGGGGTGGGCACGGGCTGGTGGTCCCTTCTGTATCTCATTCCCCATCTGTAAACAGAAGGAAATGGTCTTCTCCCACCTAATGAGGTGATGATGGTCTTGGGGCTCTCTCCCTGGTCACTATCTAACGTGTGGGAAGTCCAATAGCAGAGATAATGGGCTCATTTGAGTGGAACGGGAATTATACAAACAATATGGGCCAAAGATTGACGTCTGAAGGAAGGTAGTGGCTTTTTATTGTGGGATTTGGGTTGCTTTGTGCCCAGGCTCTGCTGGGTGCCGTGCGTGTGCAAGCAAACCGAGAACGAGCTTTCAGAAACCGGGTGACGCAGGCTCTCGCGCAGGATGCGCTGTTCCTTTCCTCATCATTCTCTGCCGTGAAGCTCGTGCCTGGGTCCATCTCACCCCATGGCTGCCGGCACCAGAGCCGTGGGGGGGGAAGGGAACCATGGTGTCAGTGCGCACTGTGCCCGCATCACTGCGGTGCCTTTCATCATGTTCCCCTTCATGCTCTGATCTTTGCTGTCATTACAAAATCTCTCAGTGATGAGACTGTGGGTGTGATAAGAGATCTGCGTATCTAACGTAGCAGGGCTGTTGCTCAATTTTGACTTAGCCTCCTTTTTGCTTTATCTGCCTGTTGCTATCTTACTTGGCAAGACCTCTCTAGGTTGAGGCATGCCAGAGAAAACAGAAGAGACCCATGTATAATTTTTTTCAAAATGTTCTTTCACTTTTTTTCAGAAATGTTAGACATTTCAGTTATTTAAAAGTAGTCATTTCCGTTTGTCCATGCTGCCGTTTCTTATCACATTCAGCAAACATTGGTTGAAAAAAGTTAAATAACTGAAAAAATGTTTTCCCTCTTTCATTTGGTAGAGCATTTATCCTGTGATCTAAGTCCGATACAGGTATGAGGCAAAGTATACCATTTCCATACATAACCTCAAGAGCTAAAAACCATTTGAGGTGATCAGCTTCTTGGTATCCAGCAGACTCCAGGAGCAGCGTAGCATCCGAGCACACCCACCGCCAAATTTTGTCAGGTATTAAACGGAGCAGTTGGAAACATTTTGATCGCAAGGACATTTCTTTGAGGTAGCCTCTGTGACATGCTGCGATTTAAAGCCAGACAAAGTTGTGTTAGCATGAGCTTTGCTTGATGCCGTCACAAAGCTGCAGTGCTGGGCAGGTGTTGCTGCTACCGGTAGGGCAGGCCCAAGTCATCCTATTTCATATCTCCCAAATTCCCATTGTAGCACGGGTAATTTCCCAGCGAGCTTCGGAAGAATGAGGAACTAACATGGGGGAAAGAAGAAAATTGAAAACCGGTTGCGCCCATGGCTTTCATGTGCGTAGCAAATTGCAGGGACCAGATAAAAGTGAAACCAGGAAAGGAAGCCACAGCTGGACAACTGGCTGTTCAACTGCCAAAGCCATTGTGTGTTAATTATTGGGGAAAGTTGTTCTCGTTGGGATACACAAACCTCATCATCACTGTGTCCACATTCCTTGGCAGAGAGATACAAATCAAGCCACATGTTGAAATTAGGAGAAATACTCACAGAAAGAGCCCTAGCCAAGATCATAGATGGTTAATTATCGTAATAAGGGCAAAAGGGCAATTTCTCAGTGGACATACCTGGGGGAAGAGCTGGCACTGAGGAGAGGAAAGGATGTAAAGATTTGGTCCCCAAAATAAAAGCAGAACCTGTGGGGTGGAGGCAGAAACACTTCCAGATTAAAAATAATCTTTCCCTTCCAGTTCCCGCACCCATCTGACACCAAGGATTAAGTGGGTAGAGGCAGGCTGTGCCTCGTCTGAAGAGACGGGGAGTGAGGGGACAGGCGTGAAAAGGAAGTGATACTGTGGGAAGGAGAAAAGCCATTTCTGCTCAGTAGAGGTGGGTCCGTGTCTTCAGGATGAGAGCAGGGGCCACCACCCAGAACAAAGCATGGCACCAATCCTGGCCACCACCAGGGACTGTCAGCCATCGGTGACACACGTTGCACTTGCTGTCTGGGCGTCTGTCGTACCCAGCAGCAAGTCTTGCATCACCAAGTCGTCTGGCAGCCAGGGCAGGCTGTCTGTTGGGGGAGAGTGGGTAGGTCTTGCTTTGGTGGCAGTGAGCAGATGAAGAGATAAAGCTGTTCTGAATATTCTTCATGAACCACTGCCCTTCCCGAGGACCACTGAGCCCAGTCCCTAAAGGCTCAGAGCAGATGGGGGCACAAGGGGGACGTCATGCTCCCGTAGCACTGAGAGTTGCCCAGGGTGTGCCCAGCTCTGTGTCCACCTCGCTGGCACAAGTGTCCCACAGTGCCTCGATGTGTGTCGTAGGGGGGTGCTGGACATCGCAGGTGTTTTGTGCATTAGGCCATTTTATTAAATGTGTTGCTGTATTAACCTACTGAGGAAGAAACTGAAGTCTTAGGCTTCAGACTGATGGCTTACATCAAGGAGCAGAAGATCCTCCATCCCACCAGCCACATTGCCTTTACCTCCCCATCTTTACCCACCAGCCTGTGATGTGCAGAAAGCACAGCTGGGATAGAGAATTAAGCAGAAGATAATCTGTGGGCTTCAGAAACTGGCTAGATCTCCAGCGTGCCGTGGTCGCACCGACGTCCAGCCCACCTGCTACCCACATCCAGCAGAAGCGTGGCCATCTCCTACAGCCAGGACAGGTGTGAGGATCACATTTCTTTCATAACCCACACAGAGGATATAATCAGGAGGTATCGAGCAAACGCATCATGAGAACACGTATGCCTCTGTGGCAATCATGCTCCACCCTACTGATACAGCTTTGGTAGCTGCAAGTTGTGCTTCATAGCGAACAGAAATATTCAGTGCACACAGCGTTCTTTGGGGTCTCTGCGTTAAACCATTTAAAGAAAAGAGAGCTCTGACCCCCAGATGCTCGGGAGCTCTGCCTCTGCGGTGTGATTTTCCTTCATAAGGAGGGCTTTATCTGGGGATAAAGCTGAGATTTTGAAGCTCTGCTTTAAGCCCCAAATTTGAGACTTTCCCAAATCACTCTCGCCTATGCGACTGGGGACATAATTATGGGGACACAATGCTGCTCTGTCTGATTTCCAGTCTTGTGTACCAAAACTCCCATTTATAGGCCTGGGAAAAGGGACCTTCAGTAGTGGGAAGGGGCGTTTGGTTGGAAGCAAAACACTTTTATAATTAACAGATGAAAGACCTCAGTTAGCTCAGCCGGGGCTGAGACCAGCTGCAAGGCTAATTTCAGTTAATGTGAGCATTTAACTTTGCTGTTGAAATGCAGGAATAGGGTGTCAAATTCTGATTTTCTTGCTCTCTCTTAACAGTTTGCAAATACTACCGGTTTGCTGCTTGCAATGGGTCCTTTAATGAAGCGGCAGAATGTGCCAGCACGTGCCGGCACCCCCGTGTTGCTCTGACCCATCCAGCCAAGCTAACAAGCCTCATTTAGAGCAACCAAATCAGTCTTTGTTATGCCCCACTCCCCAGCACACGTACCTAAAACCCCAGGACTCATCTTTTATGTGCTGGAACATGCTAAACCTCTTACTAGTGCATCCTGACTGCCCTTGATCTTAATAGCAGAGATAAACAAGCTGTTCTAGATCTGCTAAGTATATGCTACAACCACAGCCCTTAATTTGGTTTTCAGACAAACAGTGAATCCCTTGACACCTATCTTCCCTGCCCTACTTACCTCCCCACTCCAGCACATCGCAGAGGGGCTTCGACATTGCCTGGGATTGTGTCTCCATGGCATTAGGAGTTGTGTGGTCTCAGCTGGGTGTTCCTAGATGTAAACATAGTTGTGTTGTAGGAAATACTGCACCAAACCTTAGTGAAAGACGCGGCGGGAAGGGGAGGTGATTTTTATTTTATTTAACTTTATTTAGCTCTACCCACTTGGATACTCATCCACATGCTCTCGAGCAGCCGGATGTGTGTGAGTACCTTGTGCGGGATCACTTGGGAGTGGCACAAGGGACACCAGGTACTGAGGTACTGCATCTGCTGGGCTCCTCTTGACTGGCAGTAATGAACAGTGTTTTGGGCAAGCCTTTTCTAAAAATCAATAATTATAGGGGGATATTTTGCTTCAGTCACTCTCCTTGGTTCCTGGGCAACCTGCTGTCCAATTCTGTTATTTTGCACGTCATACAGTTGCCATCTGTCTCCTTGCTGGGATAAAAGGAAAAGAAAACACTAGTGATACGGATATTCTTCTAGCCAGAATATGGCTTTGCAAATTATGTATTTTCACAAGTGTTTGAAAGCTCAGGCTGGCCAACAGACTTCCAAAGGTTTTTCTAAGAGACAATGGAAACACCTTTTTGGGCCTCTTACAGGCAAAACCCTGCAGCTGTCCCATGAAATCCCTCTCAGATGAGAACCTTCAACAGAGCACTATGTGCTGGGGAGAGGGTCCCTTGTCCTCCGCCACCAATGGCGATGCCTCCTTCCTCCCAGGAGGGTGGCCATGAAGCGGGGGGTTCAGTGGGGCTGAGAGGCACCGCTGATGGAGCATCATCTGAGTGCAAAGATGAGATAAGGCTGAGCAGGTCTCATGCTCCAGGGCAGGAAACGCAGACGAGCAAAGCAAGGAAGGAGACACTTAGCAGAGACTATGGGTGGCACAGCCTACGGCTCTCTGTCATGAAGCGTGGCTCTGAAATAATAAAACAAGCTACGGTTGCCTCAGTCAGCTATGTCTGGGTGAAAGATCCTTCCAGCACTGCCACTTAAGAGCTTGCCCGGAGCTGGATGGTTTTATTGGAGGAATTTGCTGCTGCTGTTTGTAATAATTCCAGTCTGGCAGAAGAAAGACGTGAGAAGTGTGAGCAAACTCTATGTCCAGAGTGAATTCCTCCGCAGCCCTTACAGTTAAGGAATGAGGTGCTACAAGAGGAGAATGGCAAAGACCTCTTAATCCATGGGTAAACGTAGCAAAATACTGTGTGCAGGCTGCAGTAAATGATACTCTCTCAGCATGAGGGGCTTTCCCTATTCTTATATGCTCCTGAGAGGTTTAAAGAGAGCCTGTTGCATATCTGCCCACTGGATATAAAACTCCCAGTATTGCCCTGATTTTTTTTCAAAACTGCTCCTTTTCTGTCATGTTCACTCTGCCTACGACAATGCGGTCAATGCCCAGAGCATCCAACCATCTCTCACCGCTATTGTGTATATAACTACCAGTCAACATAGCAATGAAATAGCTTTTGGACTTCCTTTAAAGCTAAAATTACGTAAGCTGGCCATGTCCCCTGGCTATGTCAGGCACAGTCTAAGCAAAACCACTGGGAAGTACCAATAAAGTTATGACAGTCCACCACCCTGAGGGCAACGATGGCTCTTCCAGTGCCTGCAGGGCTGTGGATGACTCCCGTGATGTGACGGGATGTGGTGGCCATGCTCTCGCAGCGCCGCCAGCTCACTGCCATAACTGTCAGGGAGAACAACCGGCCCCTCTGCTCCTGTGCCGAGGTCTGTGCAGGCCAGCATGGTTAAAAATAAAAAGGGCACAGTCCTAACCCAGGTGCTCTTATACCGCTGCAAGTCTACACTTCACTGCTGCTTTGGCTGTTTGGGTTTCTTTCCTCCATTTCTCTGTAGGTCAAATCCTCCAAGGCTGTAAATCACCTGGAGCCTCCCAGATTTGCATCACTTCAGCCTCTGGCTCTATAGGCATGTGTTGTCTTTTGGGGAGCTTAAACTCATGGGATCAGAGTCCAACGTGTCCCTACAGCCCCTGGCAATAACGTGGGTGTCATTAGAAACATATAATACACTCCTACCAATCTGCAAGTTACAACACAATATAATGACATGCCAGAGCCACGGCTGGGTGTTCAGAAGCATTTTCTAGAATGAGAGATAAATTATTGATGTCTATAAAGACAAACGTTCCTCTTTCCCCCCTCACGTTTCCTTTCTGGAGCATTGGACCCCTCTGTAGGGGGGATGGGAAAGTAAATCACTTGGTTTTTCTGAAAATCCAAGAGCACGTCTCCTTTTCCCCATTTCTTCTCTTCACTTGTAGTAGGTGGAGCCATCCAATGACTTTAATATAGCTGAAAACAAAAGAGGTGGTGGAATGGAGATATCAATCAGAAATGGCGAGCCCAAGATTATGCCAAGTAAGTGGGTAGTTGCGGTTGGGTTTGGCTGGTAAATAAATCAATCATTGTTTCTTTCCAAGAGGAGGACTAGATACTATATAAAAGTTCTCACACACCAGGTTTCCTCATTGCATTTGACTTCTTTCCACTGGTTTGTGCCGTGGGACACGGTAAGATATTTCATGCTACTGATGAAAACTAACTTGGCTGATTAACCTTAGAATGCTAAACTGGAAAGGGTGGGAGTAAACATGGCTTTGGGGTCTCATAGTCCAAAAATTTCTCCTTATTTACAGTCAATTTTTTTTGTCCCAATCATTCAGTCTGTGGGATTACTTAATCTCACAGAGAAGGAGGAGAGCTGGGACATAGAAAACATGGTCTGTGGAACCCCTTTGATTTCTCTGGGCCCAAAGCCATGTGGTACAGGCTGTATACAGGCAGCTCCTAAATACTCTTGGAATATAAATCTTAAGAAAAAGGGCAGGAAAAAAGAGTTTTTGCAGGTATTTAGCAAAGAGCGGGAAACAAAGGAACTGAAATACAAAATAGGAGTCTATTCTCATTTTCCAGCCTTTTATCTAAGTTGGAAAGGGTTCTCTTCTGACCACCTTTTTTCTTGGAGGAAACATTTTCCCACCTGGCATGTTTGGACACCTCAGCCTGCTGACCTGTAGATCCTTTTCATCAGTAGAGCTGTCACTTGTCTGTCAGAGGAATATAAATTACAACTGCCAGCAGACAAGGATGTGGGCTGCGGTGGGAGTTTAGTGCCAAAGAAGTGCTTAAACTTCACAGCATCCCTGTAGGTTTCAGCCTTGGGTAGATGCATCCGTCAAGCCCTTGTAAGTGGTGACCTAGAGCATTCCGCTGAAGCTTTGTGCAGCTCCTTTTTTTTTTTTTTTTTCCGTTGCTGGTATCTTTTCCACTGGCTGTTCCTCTTTCTTCTCATTTTTAAGAAGAAATAAAACAGTCGCTGTGCTCTTTTGAAACCGAGATTGAAGAATTTCAAAGTGCAATGAAGTTATTGTTATGCAGATGATGACCTGTGTTCTTTGTTTCTTGTATGACATGAAATATTAATACATATCCCCGAGCATTACAGCCCTTTCAAAATTCCCAAACCACATTTGGATAAGGGTAATTCTGGTGTACCATGGCCTTGGGTACCTCTTGCAGTGGCATGCCACTCTGACAGCTTGCTGCAAGAAGGAATTATTAAGGAATGATTACGGTTGCACCTGTCCTACAACAACAAGACCAGTTATATATGGGTAGAGAAGATCCTGTAGAAAACCTGATCAAGGGATATGGAATGAGCTGAAAACTTCCCAGGTCCTGCCTGGTAATCATTTTAATTTATAAATTCCCGAGGTTGACAATACCCTTTTGCATTAGCTATTAGAGGCGGATGGGGGGGCAAAAAGGGAACAGAAGACACTTTCATATATCGGCCTGCCTTTGGAAGGGGATGGGGAGGCACAGTGACACAAGCTTTCCTCCCCCTTGAGTTTGCTAAGGCCTGTTTTTTCTTTCTCTTGGAGGACTCCCCAGCGCCTGGGGATGATGGGTTCCCATCAGCAGAAGGGCGACAGCCAAGGGATCTCTGAGCACTCTGGTGGATGCCATGGCAGTGGTGGCGGAGGAGGTTCATGCCATGGGGGTGGTGGAGGAGGGTTCTGCCACAGTAGTGGTGAAGGAGGATCTCAGGGATACCAGACCCAAGGATCGTTCTGCCACGGAGGAGGCAGCGGCAGCTGTGGTGGCGGTGCTATTTACCAGACCCACATATCATCATCCTCCTTTGGAGGAGGAGGAAGTTCAGGCCACCAGAGCCAAGGATCCATCAGCGGTGGCGGTGGCGGCGGTGGTGGGTCAGGCCACCAAGGACAAGGACCCATCTGCATTACTGGAGGAGGAGGAGGAGGTGGTGGTGGAGGCAGTGGTGGTTCAGGCCACCAGAGCCAAGGACCCATCTGCATTGGTGGTGGTGGAGGAGGGGGAAGTGGTGGTTCAGGTCATCAAAGCCAAGGCCCCATCTGCATTGGAGGTGGCAGCATAGGAGGAGGAGGAGGAGGAGGTGGTTCTGGCCACCAGGGACAAGGACCCATCTGTATTGGTGGTGGTGGAGGAGGTGGTGGTTCAGGCCACCAGGGACAAGGACCCATCTGCATTGGAGGTGGCAGCATAGGAGGAGGAGGAGGTGGTGGTTCAGGCTACCAGAGCCAAGGACCCATCTGCATTGGTGGTGGTGGTGGAGGAGGAGGTGGTTCAGGCCACCAAAGCCAAGGACCCATCTGTATTGGTGGTGGTGGTATTGGTGGTGGTGGAGGAGGAGGTGGCTCAGGCCACCAGGGACAAGGACCCATCTGCATTGGTGGTGGTGGTGGTGGTGGAGGAGGTGGTTCAGGCCACCAGAGCCAAGGACCCATCTGTATTGGTGGTGGTGGAGGAGGAGGTGGCTCAGGCCACCAGGGACAAGGACCCATCTGCATTGGTGGTGGTGGAGGAGGAGGTGGCTCAGGCCACCAGGGACAAGGACCCATCTGCATTGGTGGTGGTGGAGGAGGAGGTGGCTCAGGCCACCAGGGACAAGGACCCATCTGCATCATTGGGGGAGGTGGCTCAGGCCACCAGAACCAGGGATCGTCCTCTTTTGGAGGAGGTGGCGGTGGAGGTGGTTCATCCAGTTCTGGAGGTGTGGCAATTCAACAGCAGACCCAGCCAATCTCCTGGCCACCGCAGACTAAACACAAGTAGTGTCTGCAGAAGGGACTCTGGGATCAAGAAAGCCTGAGATACAGACATGCCTTACATTCCTTTCTCTATTAAATTGAAGAATATTTGCATTATTCCTTTTTCCTCTTCCTTGGCATTTTTCTGTTCAGCTCTCCAGCTGCCCAGAGCCTCTGGTGCTGTGTGTCGATAACTTCCAGCCAGGGTTGTTTCACACGTCTGTTATCTGCCTCAATTTTCTAGTGCTTGCACAAGACAATAAAACTTGCAGTTCTAGAGAGCTTCAGTGTCTGAGTGGTTGGATTTTGCTTTATACCACGATGTTTGTATTATTTCCATTATTATGGTTTTATTCTGAGCCGATGCTGTTGTAATAAAGTTCCAGAGCACAAGTGCATTGAAAACACACCTGTAGAAGAGATGCTGGATTCACTAAATATTCTTAGGTCATCCTTCAATGTCTGTTGCTATTCATGATCCTGACTTTTGCCCATCAGATACGGTACAAAATTAAACATCGCAGCCCCTCTCCCCCATCAAAATGTCATGCAATGCCAAAGGAAGTTTTATAGGTTAGGAGAGAAAAGATGTAAGAACTCTCGTACAAAGGATTGCAAGGTACTATTACGGGTGTGACGCCGAGGCCCTCGCACATGCACGGTGCAGGAGCTCTTCGTGCTCACAGCTGCACCAAGCAGCTGTGGAAGAGAAATGAGGGGTCTCTCCAGCCCTTACTCCAGCTCTGAACACCTAGAGGAGCCGGCGGCAGGGACAGGACTTCAGAAAGCCCCTTCCAAGGGCTGAGATGCTAAGCCTGGAGTAACGAGGGATCTCCTCGTTCCCAGAGGAATAAAACACAGCTCCAGGTATGAGTCTTCAGAGGGAGTTTCCCTATGGGAAGTGATTTCTTTGATGTGGTATATTCTGGCAATTAGCAGAGAAAGGAAAATAAACCTTCTCTGCATGAACTGTTCTACATGAGGCAGATGACAGATGCCTGGAAGCGTCCCAGAAGAGACAGGAGTGACCCACACCTATAGCGGGTAAAAGAGCTTCACGTTTACGTGTCCCTCTACCCTCTGTCCTCTCCCCCTTGGGGACCCCAGGGATGCAAGCATTCTCAAAACACATCCAGACGAGCTCCTCCAGCCAGTGCTGCCGCTGGAACAGCTGAGCTGCCTTGGGATTTTATTATGCAAAGTCGTAGGGTGCTAAAACACCAGTGACTGGGAACTGCACAAACACTGCTGCTGCCTGCACAGTGCCAACAGAAAGCTTGGGGTCCCACTTCGAGGAGGTGGGAGCATTGCTGTTGAACGTCCCTGCACCCAGAAATGGCCCGGGACCAAGAAAGCCAGGAGCCAAGTTTCAGAGGCTCTGAGCGTGCCAGCAGGAGCACAGCGCATCCTCAGATCACACACACACAGAATCATTTGGTTGGAAAAGACCTTTAAGATCATCGAGTCCAACCGTAAAAGTCCAACCAATCTTGTAGCAACAGAAATGCCAGAGCCGTCTCCCAAACTGGGATGAACTCATCCTTTTGGTTAATGTCCATCAAGATGCTGATAACACAGGGTGGATGCTGGATCTGGTACCCTCTACCTGCAGCACTTCAACTCCCTTCTAAAACAGGCATCGCCCCTCCTCCCAGAGGCGGTGTAAAGCCTGCCTGACCTCTGTACCGTCCACACTGGTGCACTCAAACAAAAACCATGGTCAACACTTCACTGGTGTAGTGGGGAAGCCCAAGCATGTGAGATTCCTTTGCTGCCCCAGCAACAGCAGTCCTACCCAGTGCAGCCCTCTCCATTCCCCGGGGCATCTCCATAGTCTGTAACACACAATAAACACGAGTCTCCACAGCCCCTTCTGCCATCCGTCACCACCCCAGCAGCATCTCCCAGCTCGAGTGGAGGGTGCGAGCTTGAACGTCAACCGCGGGAGCTGAGCTCACATGTGATACCTGCAAGCCAAACAGCAGGGCGCCTAGGAAGTGATGAACTAGAGAGGTATTGATCTGATTCGATGAGTCAAGGCAAGTGGGCTGAAGGAGGGCAGTTTGTTTAGTAAATAAACCTATCACCATTCCTTTGGATGCCTCACTTCCCGCTTGGGAAAACTAGAAACGGTATAAAAGTTGCTGGATCTCACAGCGCTTCATTCGCTCAGCTTTGCTCTTCGGTAGACGTCGTCAGCACCGAGAAGGGTAAGTCCGTTTCTGCCAAAGGGGGCGATTCTCTTACTTTCACACTTGCAAAATATAAATGCTTTGGTAAAGTAGATCTGATGGGTGGTGGGTGAAGGACAGGGAGGTTGCTCTGATGAATTTAAATCTCCTGTGGATGTCAGCAGAAGCAGGATCATCCCGTGCTACTGAAAATCACGTGCTTCATCAGCATAGAGATGGAGATGGAACAGCTATGGGGTAAAGGACATTAAATGAGGGGTTGATTAACTTCAGCAATCTGGTGATCTGATAGCAAAAGGCTCTGTGTGTGGCTGGGATCTATGGAGGACAAAGTGCTTAGAAGAAAGGAAGTTCATTGGTTCTGGACACTGTCTGCCAGTGCTGTTGGGCTGTACACGGCTCCTTCCAGCTGGGGAAAATTCTCATGATGACAGTGGCGGCTCTTGAGTAAAAAGCGTGTTGTTTCTTGCAGGTTCACTGCTCAAAGATGTGCTCCAGACAGTCCTCCGGAGGCTGCCATGAAACATCCTCGCAGTCCAGCGGATGCCACAGCGGGGGCTCCTGCTGCCACGGGGGCAGCTCCTCCAGCTACCAGGCACAGGGCTCCTCCTGCTGCGGTGGCTCAGGCTCGGGCAGCTACGGCGGGGGCAGCGGGGGCTCTGGCAAGATCATTGTCAGCTCTGGCGGTGGAGGAGGTGGATGCTGCTGTAGTGGGGGGTCCTCAGGCTACGGCATGGGAGGAGGGTACAGCGGTGGCAGTGGGGGATCTGGCCAGAAGATCATTATTAGCTCAGGCGGTGGAGGAGGTGGCTCATCTGGATGCTGCAGTGGGGGATCCAGTGGTGGGTCTTCAGGAGGCAAGATCATCATTGGAGGTGGAAGCAGTGGAGGATCATCGGGATGCTGCTGCAGTGGGGGCTCCTCAGGCTATGGCATGGGAGGAGGATCCAGCGGTGGCAGTGGGGGATCTGGCCAGAAGATCATTATTAGCTCAGGTGGTGGAGGTGGCTCTTCTGGATGCTGCAGTGGGGGATCCAGTGGTGGGTCTTCAGGATCAAAGAGCATCATTGGAGGTGGAAGTAGTGGAGGTTCCTCTGGATGCTGCAGTGGAGGATCCGGTGGTGGCATGGGAGGAGGATCCAGTGGTGGGTCTTCAGGATCAAAGAGCATCATTGGAGGTGGAGGAAGTGGAGGGTCATCGGGATGTTGCAGTGGGGGATCCAGTGGTGGGTCTTCAGGATCAAAGATCATCATTGGAGGTGGAGGTAGTGGAGGTTCCTCTGGATGCTGCAGTGGAGGATCCGGTGGTGGCATGGGAGGAGGATCCAGTGGTGGGTCTTCAGGATCAAAGAGCATCATTGGAGGTGGAAGCAGCGGAGGATCATCGGGATGCTGCTGCAGTGGGGGCTCCTCAGGCTATGGCATGGGAGGAGGATCCAGCGGTGGCAGTGGGGGATCTGGCCAGAAGATCATTATTAGCTCAGGTGGTGGAGGTGGCTCTTCTGGATGCTGCAGTGGGGGATCCAGTGGTGGGTCTTCAGGATCAAAGAGCATCATTGGAGGTGGAAGCAGTGGAGGTTCCTCTGGATGCTGCAGTGGAGGATCCGGTGGCAGCAGCGGTGGTTCCTCAGGCCCTGTAATCGTCATCAGCTCTGGAGGGGGCAGCGGAGGCTCTTGCCAGTCCACGCAGCAGAAATGTCCTGTTGTCATTCCCAGCATTCAGTCCCATCAGACCAAGCAGGGCTGCCACTGGCCCCCCAACCAGCAGAAGTAACAGCCACAGGCGGCCCTGGCGCTCAGCAAGAGCAGCCCCGCCTCTGCCTTCCAAGTTCCCTGTTTCCTCCCAGCGCGTCCTCTGCCCTTGCCCCCCCTGGTGCTGCATCCCTGTGCTGTGGGCTCCCCGTTGGCTCCTCTCACCCATCTATACGAAGGGAAATAAAGTTGGCTGAGCACAGAAAGAACTCGTTTTGCAAGGCTGCTTTTATCCTTTGCCAGTCCCCTGTTTACTTCAAAAAGTGAATAATGCATCAAACACACTCAGCTGTGAAACTCCTCAGCCTTCCGTGCTGCAGCAGATGGCTGTTAACAGGTTTTGCTTGGGAGAAACCTTGCTGCTTTAGCAGATGATCATTGCCCCTTACAGATAATGTCCACTTTAACCTGGGAAATGGTTGCTCCTCGGTTTCCCCTTCCCAGAGAAGAAGCAGACCACAGGCTCTGGGTTTCACTGCAGGGATTTCCAGTGCAGACAGCAGCATCCTTTGGAAATACAACTGGGGTTTTATGTACTCTATTCCTCTAGATTTATCACAAGAAAACCATTAATTATTGTAGGAAACATTCAGTAGCATTTGTGCTGAAGTCAGCAGCAAGTCCTCTTCGGGACAGGTATGATTACAGTCTTGCGTTCAGCAAATTTTAAGCTAAGAGGGTTTTTTGTCCATCTCACACACACAACTGGTAGGCAGAAAACAAAACTAGGAATAAAAGCAATCATCAGCCATGCAAACGCTTGAGGGATCATGACTGACCAGCTTCTGCCCTTTGCAGAAAAACTGGAGAGGAGTTCTTACGCCAGCAGTACCTTCCTCACGTCCCATGCTATCAACGTTAACATTGCTGTGCGTGATGAAGCTGCTGGGAAAAAGGATGGTAGGATCTGGCCAAGGCTTTTCTCTCTCTCATAACAATGCACACCAAGGCACCATCCACTGAGGTGTCTGCAGCGATGAGACTGAAGGACAACGCGACCTGCCAGCCCATCCTGAGCGTGGCTGCTGGGCTGAAAAGGGCCCAGGCAGAACATCAGAAAACAGGCGGCGTGGTCCAAATTTGGGGCAGCCTCCACCGTGAAGCCTTGTGCATCCACCCTTGCCTTTACCCAACACAGGTATTAAAGCTGCTGTTTAACCCGGGGAGGGGGTGTGGGGTGTGGTAATGTGAACCCTCCAGCAGCTGTGGTTCCAGCTCTGCTCTTCCTCCGCGCATGGCAAGTACCACACATGTGCGTGTGCTACGGGTTCAGTGTTTCCAGTCCCTGCAGAGTCCAGCCTTGGAGTCTCCGTACACTGGTGCTTGCAGGAGCAACTCTCGCCACCCCTGCTGAAAGCCTCCACAGCCTCCCCTCACACCCTGGGTCCTGATGAGCTGCAAATTTTAGGCGCCACTTTGTGCAAGTCCTTACGGGTTAAATGAATCACAGAATCACAGAATCATTTGGTTGGAAAAGACCTTTAAGATCATCGAGTCCAACCGTCCCTGTCCACCACTAAACCATGGCCCTCAGCGCCTCGTCTGCCCAGCTTTTAAATACCTCCAGGGATGGGGACTCCACCACTTCCCTGGGCAGCCTGGTCCAGTGCTTGACAACCCTCTCCGTGAAGAGGTTTTTCCTAATATCCAATCTAAACCTCCCCTGGCACAACTTGAGGCCATTGCCTCTCGTCCCATCGCTTGTTATTGGGAGAAGAGACCAACAGAAGGGATCAAGGTGTTGCACAGGGAAGAGCCAGGATTGCAGTGTGACCTTAGATTTCTCTTTGGCGATGAGAGTGGGGCTTAGGCCACTGGAGGGAGTCCAAAGCAAAACGAAGGAAGACCCCTGCACCCACGTTCCTGGTGTTGATGGTCCTGTCCCCATACCAACAGAGATGCGTGCACACTCAAAATTATGTTCATCGTGACGGGGCTGGGCAGCCTGCTGCTGCTGTCATGCCTCCTCTCGGCTAACCCCCCCCCAATTATGTTTTCCTCTACTCAATCTCCCGTGAGGGTGGATGCTGTTGTCAGCCTACAAGCATGCATGACGCAGAGACAGGATGAAGCTGCTGCAAAACAGCAGCCAGCGCTGTGATAACCGTGCTGACAAACTGTCATTCTCCAGCAGGCAGAATACCCAGATGCCTCCCCAGCCTCAGGTATGGGTGGGCTGGCCAGTGAAGCAGGACCCTCAGAAAATGGGTCCTGCTGAGACAGAGGAAATATTTAATGTCCTAGAGTTCAAGGGTAGGGTCTTGATGGCCTTCAAATGCACCTTTGCAAACAGAAAGATTTCAAGACTTTCGCCACTCCAGCCTGGTGATCGGGACCCCTGGGAAGCTGGAGCTGAGCGCAGACCTCTCTGCTCAAGCCAAGAGCAACATCCATCCTGGGGCCCCGAAAGGGTGAGGGGAAATGTCCCCCACATCTCTGCCATCCTCACGGGGCCCTCTGAAATGGATCTGGGCTGAGGTGCTCCAAAGCGGTGCACTGCCCCATCAGAGGGGGACCTCTACCCTGATGAGCACATGGTTGCCTTTCCCAGCAGGCTGGGAGTACTCCTGCTCCCCATCCAGCTCCCTGTCTCACCAGTCCTCGAGGAAACCCTCTTTCACCAAAATTCCCTGGGACTCCGCTCCAGCACATCCTTTACCCTTGTCCTTCCACCACGCTCTAGCCCTGACTCGCTCCAGCCTCCATCCCTCAGCATCTGCTCTGTCCCCACTCTCTGCTGAGCACCCGAGAAGCTGCAGCCTAGCAGAAATGCATTGGCGAGCCCCCGAGGTGGACCCCCAGAAGCTGTTTGCCCCCATCGTTTCAGAGCAAGACTCCCGGAACTGAATCATTAAGTAGAATTAGCAACTGCAGTGCCGAAGGTAATTGATACATCTCCTTCGTATCACCTATCTGCTCCAAGTGAGTCAAAGGAGGAGGCAGCTAAAGCCGGGCTCAGTAAATAAATCTATCAGCATTCCTTAGGGTGTCTCACTTCCCTTAAGAGCACAAAGCACACAATATAAAAGCTCTCCTGTCCCAAGGCTCCTCAGCCACCTGCCACCGAGCCTCGCACGCATTTCCAGTTGCACCGAAGGTAAGCCCGTTGATACGGAAACTTTTTGAACCCCTATGCAGAGAGGTCGCTCCGCCAGTTGGTCTTTGAGCACGATTTGCATGAGGGAAACATGCCTGCTCGACATCGGATGGGGTTCTCCGAAAAACCAGCTTGGTGTGCCAACAGGACTGCCTTGCTTAGAGAAGGGAGTTGTAGCTGGTGCTCTGAGGGCACACAAACGCGGCTGAATTTTCAGCTGCTGTGAGTTTCGGCAGTCTGTAAATCCAGAAGGATCTATAGTAGGAGTAAAGTTTTTAGACTGCTGGCTCTGAGCATGTCAGACCACGTGTGCAAATCTCTGGCAGTACTCTCAATGTTCCTAAACGCAGGGTTTTTCTGTGACTGTCATGATCTGCTGACCAGTCCCTGCAAGCTTTTCATTGCAGGTCTTTCCTGCGGGCTAACAAGGGTGAGGGAGTTTATGAAGCTGCCGTTCTTGTAAGACCGCAGAAGATGGGGCATTTAGTGGGTACTGCTCCATTTTGGGTTTGCTGTGAAGGTTCAGCAGCATCTCCACGGGGCTCCTTTCTGACAGCACTGTTTCTTGCAGGTTCACTGCTCAAAGATGTGCTCCAGACAGTCCTCCGGAGGCTGCCATGAAACGTCCTCGCAGTCCAGCGGATGCCACAGCGGGGGCTCCTGCTGCCACGGGGGCAGCTCCTCCAGCTACCAGGCACAGGGCTCCTCCTGCTGCGGTGGCTCAGGCTCGGGCAGCTACGGCGGGGGCAGCGGGGGCTCTGGCAAGATCATTGTCAGCTCTGGCGGTGGAGGAGGTGGATGCTGCTGTAGTGGGGGGTCCTCAGGCTACGGCATGGGAGGAGGGTACAGCGGTGGCAGTGGGGGATCTGGCCAGAAGATCATTATTAGCTCAGGCGGTGGAGGAGGTGGCTCTTCTGGATGCTGCAGTGGGGGATCGAGCTATGGCATGGGAGGAGGATCCAGTGGTGGGTCTTCAGGATCAAAGAGCATCATTGGAGGTGGAGGAAGTGGAGGGTCATCGGGATGTTGCAGTGGGGGATCCAGTGGTGGGTCTTCAGGATCAAAGATCATCATTGGAGGTGGAGGTAGTGGAGGTTCCTCTGGATGCTGCAGTGGAGGATCCGGTGGTGGCATGGGAGGAGGATCCAGTGGTGGGTCTTCAGGATCAAAGAGCATCATTGGAGGTGGAAGCAGTGGAGGATCATCGGGATGCTGCTGCAGTGGGGGCTCCTCAGGCTATGGCATGGGAGGAGGATCCAGCGGTGGCAGTGGGGGATCTGGCCAGAAGATCATTATTAGCTCAGGTGGTGGAGGAGGTGGCTCTTCTGGATGCTGCAGTGGGGGATCGAGCTATGGCATGGGAGGAGGATCCAGTGGTGGGTCTTCAGGATCAAAGAGCATCATTGGAGGTGGAGGAAGTGGAGGGTCATCGGGATGTTGCAGTGGGGGATCCAGTGGTGGGTCTTCAGGATCAAAGATCATCATTGGAGGTGGAGGTAGTGGAGGTTCCTCTGGATGCTGCAGTGGAGGATCCGGTGGTGGCATGGGAGGAGGATCCAGTGGTGGGTCTTCAGGATCAAAGAGCATCATTGGAGGTGGAAGCAGTGGAGGATCATCGGGATGCTGCTGCAGTGGGGGCTCCTCAGGCTATGGCATGGGAGGAGGATCCAGCGGTGGCAGTGGGGGATCTGGCCAGAAGATCATTATTAGCTCAGGTGGTGGAGGAGGTGGCTCTTCTGGATGCTGCAGTGGGGGATCCAGTGGTGGGTCTTCAGGATCAAAGAGCATCATTGGAGGTGGAAGTAGTGGAGGTTCCTCTGGATGCTGCAGTGGAGGATCCGGTGGCAGCAGCGGTGGTTCCTCAGGCCCTGTAATCGTCATCAGCTCTGGAGGGGGCAGCGGAGGCTCTTGCCAGTCCACGCAGCAGAAATGTCCTGTTGTCATTCCCAGCATTCAGTCCCATCAGACCAAGCAGGGCTGCCACTGGCCCCCCAGCCAGCAGAAGTAACAGCCACAGGCGGCCCTGGCGCTCAGCAAGAGCAGCCCCACCTCTGCCATGTCACCTTCTTCCCTCCAGACCTGGATCTGTTTGCCTGTTTCTTCCCAGCGTGTCCTCTTCCCCTCCCGTGATGCTGCATCCCTGTGCTGAGACCTCCAGGATTAACAACCTTGTGCCCTGCTGCTGGTGTTGGGATGCCTTTGATGAGGCCCTGCTGCTTTTCCAAAGAGCACTTTTTATTGCTAATAAATGTAATAATATCTCAAAGCTGCATTTTGGGGGAGTTTGTTTTTTCTTGTATTCTCAACCAGCATCTTATAGTCTTGGAAACTAGAAGTTTACTTGATGAGACATTTCACTCCTCTCTGTAAAGAAGATGGGTTCAATAACGCATTGCTGTAGAATCAGCTCTAAGGCCACCCAGTTTATAGCCCTGGAGAGTTTACACCTCCATTTTCCCCCTGGGCTCCATGACAGAGTAACACCACAACATAAAACGTCAAGCACCCACGGCACCCAACATCCCTTTGGCGCCTGTGCGTGGTGCAGCCATCACGGTTCGTGGCTCTACATCCTCTGAGGCACCAGCACCCAATGACCACGTCTGTGGAACAACAAAGTGCTGCTGGGAGACGTGACCAAGCCCACTAGGCTCAGTCCTGAAGAGCAGGGATTGGGGCTGACCCCCAACAGCAGCTATTGCTGCCTGGGGTAGCCAATGACACCAACATCCAAGTCCCTGCCACCCTTCCACTTCTCTCCCAGCTTTGCAAACCTCCCAGCAGCTCTACCCAGAGGGTAAATCTTGCACACTGGGTCAGGCAAATCAGCCCTGGGCTAGGCAGAAGGAAATAAAACTAGCAGCAAGTCCCTCAGGCAGCTCAACACACTCCAAATCATGCCTCCAGGCCTTAATCCCTCCTTGCAGAGCCTTTTGAAACCTGCTTTGAAATGCCGAGGGCAGCACCACCGCCCCTGTGCGCTGCTTTCTTCCCAGTAGACGTGGCCTTTTGCCACAGCTGGGACTCATTGTCCCCACGGCAAAATTGCTCAGAGCTGAACAGACCTCGTCCAGCCTGCGAGAGCCATGCTGTGGGGCCAAGCTGGAGCACCGCAGGCTGCAGCGTGGACATCGTGACGGGCAGCACTACCGGCATGGCCACAGCACATATCCCCCACAGGCCTCTGGATCAGTCTCCCTGGTGCCCAGTGCTCTTTCCAAGCCAGAGGAAGGACACAGCATATGAAAATGCGGGAGGAAGGCATTCGGAGGCATAATCCTTCATTAGAGGAGTAATCAGCCACAGTGGGTTTAGGACATTCACACCTCTGCAACTCTCTCCAGGGCCCGTAAGCTTTCTCAGAGCATCTCTAGCCCCCTTGCAAAATACCCAAGCCAGGCGCTTCACTTTTGATGAGCTTTTGGTTCGATGCAAATGTCTTCCTCAGCCACTGGAGCCACCAGCAAGGTGCTGGAGGGATCAACGTGCTGTGTGGCCACCAGATGCTTTCCGAGTGTTTGCCTTCCCCTCTCCTGGGCACCCGCTGATCTTACCGACCCTTACAGTGATGCCCCAAACCATGAATCATAGAATCATAGAGTCATTCGGTTGGAAAAGACCTTTAAGATCGTTGCGTCCAACCGTCCCTGCCCACCACTAAACCATGGCCCTAAGCATCTCGTCTGCCCGGCTTTTAAATATCTCCAGGGATGGGGACTCCACCACTTCCCTGGGCAGCCTGGTCCAGTGCTTGACAACCCTCTCCATGAAGAAGTTTTTCCTAATATCCAATCTAAACCTCCCCTGGCACAACTGGAGACCGTTTCCTCTTGTCCTATCACTTGCTACTTGGGAGAAGTGCTACCACACCACTGAACCACAGCCTCCCTGCCCCTTCCCTGAGCAGGACCTGGTCACCACCACCCTCTGCCCTGCACTCGCTAATCCTCTTGCCCAGCATTGCCCTACGCTCACGCTCCCACCCACCTCCCCCCGTCTCCCCCAGCACTGCCACCTCACCGGGGGCCGAAGCGGTCCTCTGTAGCTCAGGGCAGAAGCACAGGAATAGGATCATTAAGCACAAGTAGTAATTACTACCACATGCAATGCAACAAGCAGCGTGAAGGAAAGATATGGATCAGGTGTCATGAGTCAAAGCAAACACTGAAATCAGAGTTTGATTGGTAAATAAATCCTTACCATTCCTTAGGGTGTCTCACTTCCCATATACGCTAAACGCTGTATAAAAGTTCCTGTCTGTTAAAGCTCCTCATTCAGTCAACTTTTATCTTCTAAATGTGTTTCCAATGGCTGAGGAGGGTAAGTCTGCTCTTTTCTGAGACTTTATTATTTCGTATTCATGTGAGACAGCTTCATTTGAGATCTTGGCGCACGCTTGCAGCGGTACCCACGCTGCCTGAGCATCCATAGCAAAGCTCTCGGGAGGATCTGTGTGGTTTCTTGCTGTGGTGCGGACCAGATCACTAGAGAGCGAGGTGAAGTCGGTTCACCAGACTGGGAGCCGTAGGGCTGAGCAGGCTGAAAACCCGGATGAGTCTGTCGTGGGACCACCACATGGTGACTGCATAGTCTTTGTGGTTTTGAACATCTTTGCAATGTGCGGGACACATTTTTGATATTATTTAGCAACAAGTCTATGAGGTACTTCACAATGGTTACAGACCTCTGTGGCTGTGCCCATTACCTTTTGTGAAAGACCTTTGGCAATAATACAACCAGCAACGTCATCTTGCATGGAAATTTTGATCCACCACTCTTGCAGCAGTTTAAACACAGAAGCAAGGATAATCCTTGCTATTTTTACAGCTCTGCAGTTACGGTCATGAAGATGAGTGGGGAAAAACATGGCAGTTATTAGATGTTAAAAGAATAGATTTCAAATTTTGATTCTCTGGAGATAAGAAAGAGAAAAACTACCCCAGTAAGAGCCAAAATACTCTTGCATTTGAAGAACAGCTGGGCAGTGCCCTGTTTTGAAGCCTGGCATCGCATCTCTGGCCACACCACCTGCAGCCTCCCCACCTGCCATGGTGCAAAAATGAAGCAAAACAGTCCGAGCTTTAGTTTTTTTCCTCTTTCAGATTTATCACTATCTCCGAAGGAGATTTGCCTGCCGGAACAGGGGCTACAGCAATGAGATCTCCTCTCACCACAGAGGATGCAACAGCAGCAACGGAGGCTTCTCCAACCTCCGGGGACACGGCTCCTTCTTCTGTGGTGGAGAAGGCTCAGTCATCTACAGCCAGGGAGCTTCACCCTGCCAGCCCATGCCAACATCATCCGCCTATGACGTTGCAGGGGCGTACAGATCTGATGGTGAAGGCTCAGTCATCTACAGCCGGGGAGCTTCACCCTACCAGCCCATGCCAACATCATCCACCTATGAGATTGCAGGGGCGTACAGATGTGGCGGTGATGGATCTGTTGTAATAACCAGCGGTGACAGGGAGGGGACATCTGGCTGGGGCATTGCAAGGGGGACAGTCTCAGTCTACGGCACTGGGGAGGCAACAGGGTACAGCAGTGAGGACTCAGGCCGGAACACCTTCGGCAGCTCAGGGAGTGGTGGAGGATTCAGCTGCCACAGTGGGAAATTGGGCATCCCTGCGGGAGGAGGCCCTGGATACGGATACGATGCTTCACCAAGAGAAAAGGCCTTAACAGCAGGTGGGGGCAGTGGTGGATCAGGGTACTATGGCGGAGCACCAGGCTACGGCACCTGGGAATGCCCAGGCCCAGAGCCCAGCTCTGGAGGCGGTGGATGCTCCCAGGCCACGCAGCAGAAATGCCCCGTGGTTGTTCCCAACATCGAGGCCCACCAGAGCAAGCAGACCAGCTACTGGCCACCCAGCCAGAAGAAATGACTGACCCAGCAGCCGCCCCGGCTCAAGCAAAAGTGCCCTGGATGTGCCACAACGCAGCTTTTCCCCGACTGGGTCATTACGGTCAGGGAGCTTTGCATTCCTCGCATTGGGCTGTGCTAGCAACGTTGCTGCAAGCACTGCTGGGAAAAGTGATTTGTGCTTTGGTGATGGAAAAGATTCTTCTCTCCATCTCCTTTTGCTCATGGGTTGGAAAATAAAACTTCACAGTCTGTGGGAACTTGCAGTATCTGAATGATTTCTTTAATTTCTGGCTCCTTCACTCAAAATACGGGTACTCAAGGAGTCGACTTCACAACACAAGATTCATCTTCCAACATTTTTGATATGTATTTTACAACCGTACTGAAACGTAATATTTATTTTAATAGAATTAAAATACAACATTTTCAGCAGCAAGAGAAGGTTCTTGATTTTGCTCTTGCTGAAGTCAGAGTTTCGCCCACGCTGTTCCCGTCAAACGGAAATGCTGCGCCCTGCCAAGACCCTCTCCCCGGGTACGCAGGCCAGACTCTGCGAGCTGCGTTAAGGAGATATGCAAAACTCCCAAGCGATTTCCGCCTGATTATTATTTACAGCGTGACCTTGGGAGTGCAAAGTTGTTTACTTGGAAACAATTACACGCCAGGCTCCTGTCCCAGGGAGATTGCAGGTGATGTCGTAAGCCAGAGCACGTAACCTTGTGCTTGCACCAGTGGCATGAGGCAACTGGAGCGAGCTCGTCTGCTTCTTCGCAGTAACCTGCTTCATGACATTTTTTGATAGGATCAGGCCCTAAATTAGGCACAGGGGGAAGACAGTTCCTCTGCGCCGTGCTGATGGGACAGCGTGGGGGAGGCTTGAACACCCGGTGCCGGTTGTTACGTGGTATTTGCCAAATATTTAGTGGTTTGGGACTGTTCTCTAGGGGGGGTTGACTCCTCCAAATATTGGTAACGAAGGCAAAAAAGACCCATAGATCTGTGCCCATTTAAAAGGGAGACAAAAGAGCATAAAATTACGTTGTAAAATATTTTTTACCATTGCTGCTTTCATCCACCTGTGGGGATTTTGACCCTTTCAGCCCAATAAAAATCCAGAAAACTTTGCCCTGATGTTTGTAAAACACCACAGCTCACAGAAAACAAAATCCTCTGGGCTCCAGCCCCGTGTTTGGTGCCACAACTGGGATCTTTCACGCTGTCAAATGTTGTAAGACTGTGGTGCAGGGAACATTACACAAGATTTTGTCACCAGCCATATTAAATTCCATTCTAAAATTAGACAGTGTTATCATTTATTTGCATCTACTTATATTTCTGAAATCTACCTCTTCATTACCGATGTCTGTTATTTTCCCTACTTCATCTGACAGCATCAAAGATAGCAAAAGAACTCAGAAAGCTCAAACAACTTCCAAGAGACTTCCAGAGAACCCATTAGTCTGGAGTATTCAAAAACTTCTTGTCTATTCAACTAACTGACCAAAAAACATCCCAAAATTTCAGTGTCCCCCCCCAGGAAAAAAAAAAGAAAATAGAAAACTCTTTAAAAGTACATTTCCCATTCACTATCCCACCTGGCTGGTTCTTTGAGGCTTGTATCAAAAAACACTCCACAAGCTTACATGTTAACCGAGCTAGGTGATATAGTGGTACAATAGACCCGGGGGAGAAGGAGGATGCTCTTGCACCCAGAGCTTGAACACGAGGAGCCGGGGCTGCGTCCCTCTGCCTTCCTCTGCACACTGGAGCGGCTGCAGCTCACCTCCAGCGTGAGGCTGGGAGCAGGCGGAGGCTGGGTTTTACACACGGGCACACACATGCGCACTTGCACACGCAGATTTCGTTGCGCAACAGGGGAGGAATGAGTCATCCCTCCAGGCTGACAGCTGTGATAACGCAGGGCTCTCATCCACCAGCGTGTCGGTGCTTGCAAAAGCCGTGGCCCCTCTGCTTCGGCTGTTTGTAAACAGGCAGGCTGAACGGTAAACAGGCAGGCTGAACGGTAAACAGGCAGGCTGAAGGGTAAATACGAATCTGGCTTCTTGATGAAAGTCACTGACTGGTGCCTCTGGATAGAAACTAAATAAATTGTTTTAGAGATAGCAAGCAGGAGCCACCCCTCTGCTTCAGATGTTCAGTCGATCTCTGCCCAGCAAAACCTCGTGACTCCCGTGTTTGCAGAGGGAGTTAAGATGCAAAATGAGCGAAAACACAGAGTGAGCCCTGCTGAAATCACATGGTCAAGCTGCTAATGGGAGGGAAAAGGAGAAACCGGGGCTGTTGCAAAGCCATGGTTGCACAGCTGATTGCACCAGGGCCGGGAGAGCACCCCAGGCTTGCAGCAGTCCGCTGCTTCGCACCCAGGCTGCACCCGTCCCGCCCCAGGGAAGAGCTGGGTGAGCTCGAGATGCGTGGTGAGCTCAGGGACGTGGTCTCTGAGCTAGCGCTTTACTCACTGCTTACTCATGAGTGCAAGGTTTGCCCAAGCAGCTTCCATAGGCACACATTTCCCATCATGGACTATGGCTGCTTCAGAGGCAGGCAAATCAGTAAAAATTAAAATATTAGAAAACCAGAAATTTTAAAAGAGCAATTCTGTTCAGGGCTTTTTGGTATTGGCCAGGAAAAATGTCCGCAATGAAAATTAGTGGCAGCTGTGTCAGTATCAGTGAAACGGCTATAAAATCAGACGTGAAGTGGATGGACACAGGTAGAGAAACCACACTGCATTTTTGGGGTATAAGCCAAGACTTCCAAAAGTGGCCCGTGCCGCTACCTGGCTTTGACAGGTCACTTTCCAGTCATAGCTGGAGCCTGCCGCAGTGGCCACAGGCTTCATTATCCTGGTTTTAGTGCCCTGGGAAATGACACAGTCAGAGAGAGCAGGTCAAGAGGGGACCCTCGGCTGCTGAGCTTCTGGCACCTGCAGATGTCTTACAGGGTGAAGACAACTTTAAAGATGCTTTCAGAGGACACGTGATGAGGACTTTCTAAAAACTTGCCTTTTTTTATGGCGCGGACCTGAAAATGGTGGCTCTTGTCCACTGAGCAAGACCCCAGTCCTGCCAAGAGCAGTTAGAGGTGACCGGACATCATGACCTCTCCTCCCTGCCAGACTTTGGGCAAGAGGTTTCAGCAGGATAGAAACCCAAAAAAGCACCACCTTTGCCGTCCATTTTGCAATATAAAACTCATCCTGGCATGACGGTGAGACAGTCAACCCACCCACACGGTTTTCACTCTTCGTGCATTACAACCTGCGTGGGGCAGGGTGGCAATTAAAGCTGTGTAACACAAGGAAGACGATCTACTGTCAGGCAAGTCAGTCAAAGAAACCGGGTTGAATAAGCTTTTGAAGGTGGTGGATAATTAGAGGTGTGGCTGTTTTGTAAATACATTGGTCATTTTCCCCCAGGGGTTTATTGCATTTTCAGGAAGAGAGTTAGGAACCATATAAAAGTTCTCGGATGGGAGAGCAGCTCATTCGCTCATCTCCACTCCTTCTTCAGAGCCTTCGCAGCCAAGGTAAGTTGCTACTACACCGCTAACGTTTCGTTCCTATGATAATTTGCTGAACTGAGCTGAGCGATGCTCTTACAAAGATGGGTCCGTCTGCAGGTGCTGGGATTATTGAGAGCTGAGTTCTTGCCTCGGTGGCTGGGGCAATTTTGTGCTATCAAAATTGGTCTCAAGACTGCCTATGCCAAGAAGTAAAATTTATCGCTCTTATCACATGTAGATATATTTGGATTGCTTCCGTGCTCAGGATTCCTAGTTTCCAACGGACAAACTGGAAATAAAAATTTAAAGAATGGGATTTGGGAATGAGTGGGAGACAGCAGGCTGATCTTTCATAAGAAACCTTGGGTTTAAGCTGGGAATTTTAATTGCACTTATGAGCCTGACTCCTTTACTAAGCTCCTTTATATCCTAAGATATAAATCTTCAGGAGCTGAAAGTATTAAGCTGTCCTTGAAGAAATTTAGGAAAGAACCGGGAAGGCAGATTTAAACTATGAGAGGAAGGAGTAGCATGAACAGCCTTCAGCTCAGCTGGCCGCATCCTGGATGCCTTCTGCCTTCTGGAAATCTCAGCTCTCCTCAGGAGGGGGTTTAGATGCACACACAGGATTTTCCTCGTGCCTCAGGAAATTAGGCACTGGCCAGCCAAGGGTCCGCAGGGCACGGAGGGAGCAGAGGGCACGAGGAGGGAGGAAGGCACAGGAGTCTTTTCTTTTTGAGCGCCTGGCTTTGAAAGTGTATTTTGCCGAGGCTCTAATACCACCAGTTCAGATGGTGCGGGATGAGCCGACGCTGTGGGAACGAAGCCCCAGCCCGGGGAAACGGGACGGGCAGACAGGCAAATCCTGCCGAGCCCGGGCAGGCTCATAAACACATGAAGGAAATCTGAACGCAAAGCAGAGCGGGGAAAGCACGCTGCCCTTCATGCATCTAACGACAAAGGCCTCTCCTTCCCAGGGTTCACCGCACCAACTGAAAATGTGCTCCCGTGCAGACAGAGGCTGCCACAGCTCCGAGAGCTCCTCCTGCCACAGCGGAGGCTCCTCCTGCCACGACAGCGAGAGGTCCTGCCACAGCTCCGAGGAGGTCATCTGCCACGAAGTGCAGGACGTGACGCCGGTGGTGGTCCTCCCTCCCCAGTGCCCCGTGGTCACCGTGCCCGGGCAGGTGCCGGTGGCCCCTGCTCCCTGCCAGCAGCAGCAGCAGATCAAGCAGCCGGTGCAGTGGCCCCCACAGCAGCAGAAGTGAAGGGGCGAGGATGAGCCGATGGTCAGCGCACACCGCGGGGCTGCGCCTCGACCCTCTCCTCCGCAAGATGCAGCCCTGAGCTTGGGCAGGTCCTGCCCCTTCCCTCCAGCACGTGTTACCTC
The DNA here is from genome assembly GCA_013401315.1 of Balaeniceps rex. Taxonomy (NCBI): domain Eukaryota; kingdom Metazoa; phylum Chordata; class Aves; order Pelecaniformes; family Balaenicipitidae; genus Balaeniceps; species Balaeniceps rex. Next base: position 17,338 of record VYZW01043333.1, on the reverse strand, counting down.
TCCCCGCTCCTGATAACGCAAAGTGGCATTAGCATGGCAGAAACGTGATTTGCCCTCACGCGTGCAAGAATTCGAATCCATTAATTCCCTGCTCCTGTCTCCAGTAGCAAAGATGTGATATTAAAACCTAAAGCTCACAAAACACGCTGGTGTCCTAGTGTTTTTCCACCGTTACCCTCCTCCTTATCTTTAGCATCATTCCCAAGCTCACCTTTATTAACGAGAGCTGCTTTTCACAGCTTCCCCCCGCCTTCCATCGCAGTGACGTGTCAAAACTCAGCTCTCCAATCCCCAAGCCTTGCGCGTCTGCCAGATAAATCCAGATGCCGGGTTTGGAAAAGCTGTCTGGGGTTTAAGGTGCAGATCAGCATCTCTTGTTAATCCCAGCCCTTGGCTCGGCAGCATCTGGCCCTGAGCCTCGGACCCTCAGGCACATTCCGAAGGTGCTAAAAGCGAAGCTTCGGCTTTGTAACACGTACGTGGCTGGTGAGTGCAACGGCAGGCTCCATCTAGGAAGTCTGAAAATCACTGATCGCCATAAACAGGAGGGTGTAAGCAGAGGAAGAACCATGTTATACTTAACCTTCCTTCTGACCTGTTCTAAATGGAGAAGATGGGGTTAGATAGATATTTCACGCAAGGTAACTCTACCTTCTTTGAAAATCCCGGCAAGAGTCCATGTTGCCTAGGTGAAATAGTGGCTGATGCAAAATAAAACTGGGTTTAAGTCAGGCCATCGCTGCAGCATTGACTCCCACTGTGAACTCTAGTCCTGTAAACACCAGGCACGTCTGGAAAACAAGAGAAAGATTGTGAAAGAAAAAAAACGTTCCCAGTTCCTACCAAGGTTTAAGCTAACTTTTCTCAGCGGAAACCATAAAAGTTCCGAGCTTCCTTTGTAGTTGTAGAGAAAAGGAACATCAGATGGATGGATGGCCGTAAAAATCAGCAGCCATATTTCCCTTTGCACCAGATTCAACCCCAGGTTCTCCTCCGGTGTCCGCCGGCACGGAGGCAGATTGCTGCAGGAATTCGTGCCTCTGTGGGATGAGCGCTGTATTGTGTGTAATGCGCTAGATATTTAATTAGCAAAGGGTTTGCACTGAATCTTTGAAAGGAACAAGAAACTTATTATTAGCACTTGTTTTATTATTACTGTTAATTAAAATTACGAGGAGCATCATTCCCATGTGCAAGGTACGTGATTGCAGGTGCAAGGAATGAATGTCAGGGGCAGAGACGTGCGGCTCTGTCTGTGCACGAAGGTGTTGCGTGGTGCCACCGATGGTCCCTGTCCTCCCAGACACCCAGGTACCCCTCTGCCAGTGTCAAACCCATCCTGTGCCAAACAGGAGGATGAAACCAAGCCAGACCGGAGGCTCCGGGCTGGGTTTGAGTCTGACAGAAAGTGTTTGGGGGAAGGGGAGATAAAATCTCCTATCTTAATTCTTCTAAGCGGTCCAAGTTTTCACCTACGCTCTCACTCTCGGCTAAGCTGAAGCACTGCAGGTTGTGTCGTTTGTTTGAGGAGAGACTTAGGAAGAGCCTGAGGAATAGAGACAGCAAATCTCTCCTGAGCCGGAGTTTCGTTATCAGCACGCACATCTGGGAAGTGAAGCAGGAAAGCGGATTGCATAAATCCAGCAGGAAATTGTCCCCACCTTCCCCCTGCCACAAAGGCCACAGCAGCAATGATGCCCGTGCTGAGGGCAACCTCTGCAGAGGACATTTTCCGGACAGTGCCTCAGTCAAGGCAGCAGGAGAAGAGTGGGCGAGAAACAGCCCACAAAGAGCACGATAAACCCAAGGCAAACATTAGAAAAGCGAGAGGCAAGAGGGCCCTGCATACAGAGCACATTTCTCAGCACTAAACCAGTGTTGGGCAAGTGCTGGGCTCCTACACAGAGCTTCTGGCTGTGCCGTTGTGGTTGCATACAGCGATGCTGCAACGTGAGAGTCCTGGACCACACCAGGGTGAGGGTCCCACACAACCTGGTCTCCCGTTAATTGTAGCATCCCCCATAACACCCCTCCGAGCACGCCCCGTAGCTATGGCATGCCCCGCACGCCTCATAGCTGCTCACCAGCTCCCCGGCACAGGGAGAAGACCTGCTTTCCTGGCACGGTGCCACCTCAGAGCAGACTGACCAGCAGTAGCCGTAGTGCTGGTAGTCATGGCCACCCCGGCATGAGTCTGCCATGGGCGCAGCCGGGGCTGTAGGCATAGAGGAGGGGTGTGCACCGGGGGTCCAACCAGGAGCCTGCCGGGTCATACCAGGTTGAGTTCAAGTTGAAGAAGGATTCCCTCCCAGAAGAGCGTGCCATTTTGGGCAGCGGAGTACGCCTAAAGGAAAAGGAGCTCTGTGAGGGAAGCAAGACAATTTCTTTTTATGCAGGTTTTTTTTTACCTACTGCACTTCAAGATAAGCAGGGCCAACCAGAAATAGAGGACTTACCTACAGCAAATTTGGACCTTCTTCCCCCCACTGTTTTATCATTGTCTGTAAGATATCTTCTGGATGACATACTAGATACTTTTCCTGCAAGTGAGATATTTATTCCAAAAACCTAATTTTTACTGTTATTTTCAATAATCAGATATCATTTATCAATGAAGTACAAGAAATATTGCATAGAAAGTATCTCTCTCTCGCACTATTTAGAATAAACAAGCAGTTTGGTTTTAGGCAGAGCCAAGCCAAGTGGGTAAACAGAGCTACAGCCTACAAATAAGTTTCCATAAATGTTGCAGATCATCAGTCAAATCACGTACCTTAGTCAACAACAGGGGAGCGATAGGAGTAGTGAAGTCAAACTGAAGGGAATGGCCTGAAAAAGGGGAGCTTTATAGAGCTGGAGGCTTCAGCAGCAAGGCACCCCTGGAGAATGGGGCTGGTTTTGTTCGCTGCCCTTGGTTCCCGATATTTACATCTGAAGTACTTTTTTTTTATGTTTACCACCTTCTCTCTTTTATGTGACAGCAGATTTACTCCCATACACGATCAAAGATTTCTAAAGGTGCTGCCTAACTACGGCCTAAATAAAACTTTGCAGCAAAGTATTTATAGGTTCATTCTGTACATTGCGCTACTGAAGCGCAGATGTGAATGGACCTGTTTGAGGGATCCCCGTGAGTCAGTAGAGCATCACCCAAAATCAATTGCACCTGACGTCTAATCCACAATGCCATCCTGGTGTTGACACATTCTTGCCTTTTATAGGACAAGAAAATGTAATTGCTGGGTTACATGGGCATGACCTGTACGTAGACACGGAAAGGAAGACCGAAGTTCATTCATGATTCACGGGAAAATCCAGGCTCAGAAACATCTACCTCTACCACATTACGCTGTTTTGTTTATTTTTTTTCTTGAGCTACAGCCCTGTCTAATGCGTATTTCCGTAAGAGCTGCAGAGGTGACACGGCTGAGTACTGAAAGCAGGACAGCAATACTAGCGCTCTGTCCCAGCTAATAGTCCAAGTATCATCTTCAACATTATTGTGAAATTAAAGATCTTAAACCTTACTCTGAAGGCAGGCACACGGCCCACCTTTTTACAACCTCAACTGCTAAAAATTTCCAGAAAGTAAACTAAAGACAGGTTTTATTTAAAACGTTGGGAAAAAATTAGAAGTACATATAAATAAGGACAGAGGAAAATAGAAAATAACTACACCTCTGGGAGTGTGAGCAGGACTTAGGCTGGCGGGTTCACATCAAACCATTCTGCTCCAGGATTTGATATCACTGCCATCAACACCATAGTGCAGAATTAGACTAAAACAGCATCTATAGCAAGAATAAAAGAAACCCTTGATAGGACACACCATGCAGACAGGTTGAAATTACCAGCGAAGGACATCTTTGGGCTAATGCCGAATGTCTCATTAAAATATCCGGTACCATTGGGCAACTCAGCTGGAGTATTCCTGCCCTAAACACAATCCACATGAGTTAATGTTAGCAATCATTCTTCTTTCACATGGAGGTGTGATCACGTTTAGCTCTTGGTCCATGTGACATCCCAGCACAGCTTGAGGAATTGGTACTTCCGAATTACAAACATCTCTTCCGCTTGATACTTGTTGTCCATGACCAGATCCATTAGTTTCTTCGGTATTGGCGTCACTTTGCGTGAAATACCTTCCAATCTCTTTCATAGGGAGGTGAAGGAATTAGAGTGCTATTAATAACCTATGGGACAATTACAATGCTAAAAGCACAGTGCATCAAAGGGAAAAATGTCGGAAGCTGAATACAGCGGATAGAAATGGGCTGGGATGTGTAATTAGGTTACAGTTGCCAAGAGATGTCTCATGTCCCAGATAACCCTTTGGAAGAGTATAAAAGGTCTCGCATCCCAGTTTCCTTCATTCGCTTCTCTGCTCTTAAACACCCTCATTCCTATTGCTGAAGGGGTAAGTCCGATTTTTCTATTTCTCTTCAGTTTTGATATGAAACCAGCTGCTTTCATACAAGCTTTGGTAGAGTTGGAGTATGATACTCACTCCTCACCTCTGGACCTCAGTTGTGCCAGAGACCAAGGTCTTGTTACCCACAAGAGCTGTTTTATTAACGCAAATGATGAGTGGGATATAGGCTTAGCAGGCAGGTGTTCAAGAGGAACCAAAACAACAGAAAGATTGGAAAATACAGAGAGAGGACAGTCAGAAGAGTTTATGGGAAAGAGGCTTCAAAGTTTTTGAGTAGAAAGCACTGGAGGGTCTGGGCTGTATATGGGCAATGGTTGTTTTGAGTGATTTTTCTGTGAAAAGCAAATTGCAGCCGTAAAAGGACATGTTTTTAGTGGGGGATACAAATCATCTCCCAATACCTAATCAGCATTGAAATCACCTTATCCCTCAAGAACTAGAAATTAGGAAGAAAATGGGGAATTCCAGAGCAAATCAGAGAATGCAGGAATGCTCACGTACATTGGGGACGCTGTACCAGCATGACCGTTTCTCTCTTCCCTACAGCTTTGCCGATACCCCAGAAAGATGTGCTCTCGCGGGTCCTGCCACAGCTATGAGTCCTCCTGCCATGGATCCCGCCCCTCCTGCCACGAATCGGGGTCCTCCTGCCATTACACCATCCAGAGGCAGCCTGTGCCCAAGTACACCTGCGTGACACCCTGCTGCCCCCCCGTGCAGCCCTGCTGCCCCCCGGTGCAGCGCTACTGCCCGCCCGTGCAGCGTTACTGCCCGCCCGTCCCCTGCTGCCCCCAGGTCCCCTACTGCCCCCAGTACACCAAGAACATCTGCAAGCTGCCACCGCAATGTCCCAAGTACTAACAGCAGAATCCGGCCCCGGCACCTGGACCCACCGGCTCGCTCCTCCCTTGGATGCTCACGATGCCTAAAGCTTGAATCGCTCGTTCTCTTTTCCCATTTTTGGTTTGCGTGAATCCTCGAATACTTCATCTGTGATTAGAATTTTCTTCAAAATATAAATCAGTTCTCTTCTAATTTATTTAGCATGCAAGACCCAGCTTATGTTCTTTTCCAAAAGCCTGGGAATGATTTCTGCTGGCGGTGGCTTACACATGATGTGTGAACCTCCGAAACATGCAGAAGGAGACAATAAAATTTCATTTCCAAAAATAGAAAAAGTTTACGTTTTGTTTATTCTTTGACCTCTTTACTTGAGAATTGTCTTTACCTCTGACTTCTTAGTCACCACTTCTCATTCTTTTCTTCTCAAATGTCACAAAATGCCCACATCCTAAAGTTTCAAAATGAATGAAAGTCAGTCGTTCCAGACGCGTTTCTGTGGCAGATGAGTGCATTCATGGACAGCATACAGGGAGCTCATCCGTACCCTATTTAGCCTAGGACGGTCTTTCTCGGTTCCCTACTTCGGCAGCACCTCATTCTTCATTTGTCACTCTGACTCAGCATCACAAACATTTTGAGGTGTCTAATAAATGCAAACAGGCGCCTCGAGGTCTTCTCTAACCCTCCTTCTTTCACTGAACTTCAAATTGCTGTTTTCAATGAAAATTGCACACACTTAAAAATAAATGTTAAATCTCTCTACTTTTTACAATCTAAGACTATCCTTATCTCCCCAGTCACCAGCCCATCTAGCTGAGACATCTATTCTAGAACAGGATCGTTCTCTTCCTTCTGCCAGTGCCTGTTCCTCTGCATTGGTTTCACAAAGAGCTCGACAGCCAGCTTTAGCTTAAACTATTAACTTTGAGTGTCTAGAAAAGGGCGAGATGAATGCACCCTGCATGACGGAGAATTGACACCAGGGCCTTCCCCAAAAATACTGCTTTATCAACCTAAATGAACCATTTCTATATTATAACTCACAGTGCTTTTCAGAAGACCGCAGGTGAGATTTTCCTAAACAAGGGCTAGCTCTAAAAGACTTCTTTAAAAAACTTTTTTTCTTGCTGAATCATGGCCTTGAAAAATAAATAAAAAGAACCCCAGCCAGAACATGAAACCAGGCTTTCCCGGGATGCATTTTCAAATTCAGAATGAGTTAGCATCTCACAAAACTGTTGCAGAGTAGCATTTTTTTTTAATTTGACATGAAAATAAAAGCTGAAAGATATGAGGGCTATCTCAGTAGGGACAGCTGTTCCCTTCCGAACTTGGTAAGGAACTTTTAGGACCCCTTTGTTCTAGCTGCATCAGGACTGATCCATGGGATGCTCCTGAGGAGTTCCTGCAGCACCCGCCTGGATAAAAGTCACAGAAAAGGAACAATTACCCATTTCATTGTCCTAAGGCAAAGTCTTGGGCCACTGTGAGAGAAACTTGGTAGTAAACAGTGAAACACCACAATGAGTAAAAATTACAAAACTGCTTAAGTCAGGTGAGAGCCCGAAGCAATTTGGGATCTGAAAACAGGATGCCAGTAGGTGATAGCTGCCCAGCACAAATCCTTCTTGCTTAGGGCTTGAAATCCCCTCCTTCTAGGAGGAATGTAAGCAGGATAATATCGTGGTGCAAGGGAAAAACAGCTGACAGCTGGTGGACTCACAAACAGAATGAAAAAAATTGGAATTGGGGACGTCCTTCTAGCGTCATCTCCGGTGTTGAGGATTTAGGTGTGTTTGAGCTAGTCAGCAGGACTTCCCTCTAAGTAGAGTCCATGTGAGTTATGACTGTTAATTACAGTTCCTTGTGTCACGAAAAAACCATATCAATCAAAATGTGAGTCTGCCATGCAGACCAAGGGGCAGCATGCAGGGTTGGAGTCAACACTTTTGAATTGTATGTTGTTGCAACACTGGTTGCCCAACAACAAATCGTTTAATAATTCTAGGGTTAGGTTCATTTTTAGTATGTAAATATGCAACTGCCTTCAAAATTCCCTTATAAAGCAGATTGGGAAATTCATTTCCTATTAGTATGTTAAGGAAAAAGTCATCATTGTTTTTCCTGACTGTGTCAAATCGGAAATGCTAAAAACTAGACACAGAAGATAAATATGAAGGTGACTACTACTTAATTAATTGTTGGCATTGCCAAGAGATGCATAATTTCTCAGACAACCCTTTGGAAGATATAAAAGTTCGCCATCCCCTGTTCCTCCTTCATTCACCATCAGCTCTCGGTGCTCTTCCTCTCGCTTGCTCCAACAAAGGGTAAGTTGGATTATATTGATTTATCTACTATGGAGCAGCAGGAGCTCACACAGGAATTCTAGCTGACTAGTTCTGCTTTTAGATCTTGCCTTTGTCTTAGAAATTTCTTATTTTTGGTGGCTAGGTGCCTGAACATGTAAGCTACACAAAGGATGCTCGTGGTTTGCTCACAGTAGATGGGATGACAGGAAAATAGGAACAATTGAAGAACCAGATTTCCAAAGAGGCAGAGTTTTTGGGACCTAGCAAGGAATTAATTCCCAAACTAGCTGGTGATGGAGGGAGAGAGATCTCAGACAAGTCAGTGCAGTTTTAGAAGTAAATTTTACCTTAAAAAGCCAACAGTAGCATCTTGGTAGGGAATTCCCATCAGAGCTGGACCGTAGTAGAGTATCCCCCAAAAGACAAGGCAGTATCACTTTCAGGGTCAAGATATCCCATATATGACAAAACAGAGGAAAACAAAATTTCCCAGACCACTACAGAAAAAGAGCCAAGGAAAATGCAGAAGGTTACAGTGGGGCAGCCATGCCAGCTTCATGGTCTCTCTCTCTTCCCTACAGCTTTGCCCATACTCCAGAAAGATGTGCTCTCGCGGGTCCTGCCACGACTATGAGTCCTCCTGCCACGGATCCCGCTCCTCCTGCCATTACACCATCCAGAGGCAGCGTGTGCCGAGGTACACCTGCGTGACGCCCTGCTGCCCCCCAGTCCCCTACTGCCCGCCCGTGAAGACCTACTGCCCCCCCATCCCCTACTGCCCACCCGTGAAGACCTACTGCCCCCCCATCCCCTACTGCCCACCCGTGAAGACCTACTGCCCCCCTGTGAAGACCTACTGCCCGCCAGTCCCCTGCTGCCCCCAGTACACCAAGAACGTCTGCAAGCTGCCGCCGCCGNACTATGAGTCCTCCTGCCACGGATCCCGCTCCTCCTGCCATTACACCATCCAGAGGCAGCGTGTGCCGAGGTACACCTGCGTGACGCCCTGCTGCCCCCCAGTCCCCTACTGCCCGCCCGTGAAGACCTACTGCCCCCCCATCCCCTACTGCCCACCCGTGAAGACCTACTGCCCCCCTGTGAAGACCTACTGCCCGCCAGTCCCCTGCTGCCCCCAGTACACCAAGAACGTCTGCAAGCTGCCGCCGCCGTGCCCCAAGTACTAGCAGCAGAATCCGGCCCCGGCACCTGGACCTACCGGCTTGCTCCTTCCTTGGACGCTATGGCCACAGATCATCTCATCCTTACTGAAATCCCTGGGTCTCTGCCATGTGCCTCACCACTGGTCTGGATGAAATGTTCACCTAATTATCATTCAAGCTGTCATTCTTTTTAATTATTTAGGAAATGTTCTTTCTAATTATTCAGTGCATAATTATTGTTGGGAATCTTTCTATGCCATGCACTTCTGTTTCAGACTCATCGGGGTGTGGGAAACAATAAATCTTACAATTCATGAGAGCTGCATTGTCTTTCAATTTCTTTATTTACTTTTTCCTTCAGACTTTTTTATTTTTTTCTGTGTTCTTCAGTCAAATTCCCTCATGTTCTCAAATATCGATGGCCAATAACAACAATTCCCACATTCATTTGGGAAAACAGACACATCAGTAGAGGAAAAAGTTCTCAACTACCAAAAATCTACATGAACCTGAAAGGCTTAGCAGAACAAAGTTTCCCCTGCCTACACCAGACGATGAGCTGGTCTACACAGATTTTTGTCCCATCATTTTGAAAACAATGAGATGAAAGACAATTGAATGCAAACTCTTTTATTCTGGAGACAAGCATAGCTCATTAAATGAAAGAGGAATAAGTAGTTCACAGTTGCTAATATTCTTACTCAATACATGCAATAATCTACTCCAAGCTCAACTTCAGAACTCAGGCATATAAATATTTTCAAATCATTTATTACCTCTGAGCCTCTGAAAACAGAAGTCACAAACTTCTTTTTCATATTCCAGTGTTCCTTGTCACTAGTGTATACTTTGGAGCAGAGTTAGTTAGCCCAGAGAAGGTCCATCACATGTCAGACTCTTGTGCACTTGCCCAGCACAGATCTGAACACCACAAGATGTTATTATGGAGAGCTCATAAACCAAACACTGCTGAATGTAACCGAGCAAGTATCAACCCCCACATTGCTCTAAAAATGACATTTCATCGCTGTAGACTGGGCTTCCCTTACATACTCCTCTAAAAGGACTGCAAGCAATGGATGATAACTCTTTAGAGATCGTGTTTTCCTTAGCAGGATCTGAATTTGAAAGAGTCAGACACATTTTTTGGGTGGGTGTAACCTAGGACACCCCAGTTTTGGAAGGCTGTTGAGGACACAGAAAGATTTCGAAGCAACATTGGTGTAATGCTCCAGGCCAAAGCATGGAGGCAAGGAGAACCTTCACACAAGCACTGGCTTCGCCGACTGGGCAGCTGCAGCCTCTCTTGGTTTTGGACCGGCAACGGAGTCACAAAATATCCCCGAGGGGTTCGTGCAACCCTCCCTTGCTACACAAAACTCACCACAAGCAATTATATTGCCTCTAGCCTGAATAAAAGCTGTAGGACACCTGTACTTTAGAGAGCTTCTTGTTAGTGGTTAGCGAATTACCCTAATGGGTAACATTTTCCAAAGTTGATGAGCTACAGGCTTCATTTTCTTGCACTTCAAAGACTGAGTCAAACAGGATTACAAATCTAGCTTTAGTGACCGTACATTTGCCACTAGTGACAGAACCCATTATTTGCTCAAACTTCAGCTCAAACGCTTCCTTTCTCCGAATCCTTTGCTTTCCAGACATCTCTGCAGGTGAGGTCAGGTGAAAAAAGTGTAAGAAATCGGTGAAGAGAAAGAGAAACCAAGGAGTGGGACAGCTTAACATACTCATACCTTGCACAGAGCCCATCTCCAGCCATTTTTCTCTGATCTTAAGTACTAAATAACCTTTGATACGTGTGGAACAATCTGATGGGGTCAGCCAAGTCATCTGGCAAGTCAAGGAACATGTGAAGAATCAGAAATTTTTTTTTTTTTTTGCCGTATTAGCAAACCGAAGATATCGTGCCAGACTTCCCAGCATTGTGCCATACCCATGAGTTGCAGCTGGTATAATCCCATTTCCTCTTGGCATTCAACAACACGCAAATTAAAATCCTGAGCTGCCACCTGCACAAAACGGTAGGCCTACCCCAGGAGTCAGCATTTCTGAGACGTAAAGACCTTTCTGTCACTGATGCAATCCCGGTTGCCCATTGGCAAGCTAATTAACACCTATGAGATTAGTGTCAGTCTCCAGGAAATGGGAGGGAAATACCTTCCAAAATCCTTGTAGGAAATGCATTGGGAATTACATACAGAACGAAACCTAGTGCGTCAAAGTGGAAACGTTAAAAACAGGATAGCGTAAACATCTGCAGGATTGAGTGTGGAAATAATTAAATTGTCATTGCAAAGAGGTGTCTCATATCCAAGATCACCTTTCGGAGCCATATAAAGGACCGCTCAGCCCAGTCCTCTTCAGTTGCTCGCCTTCGCTTCCAGACACTTCTCCCCGTAGCTGAAGAAGGTAAGACCAATTTTACTATTTCTGTTCATGCTGAGAGAGAAGAAACCTCCACGAGAAGTTTTTACAGACCTCCTGGGAGCTGGGACTTACCTAAATGCCTTCTGCTTGCACCCTTGCGGTGCTCTGAGGCAGGCATAGTGAGCGGCGGATGGAGGAATGGGGATCGCTGGGGAAGGTCCAGCGAGGGCACATGAAGGGGTCCGCGGGTGACACAAACTCCGTGCTGTTTCAGAAGGGAGATGGGGTTTGGGAGTGGCTCACGGGGCTCATTGCATCGGCTTGCAGGGACCTAGCTTCACACAGCAATTGCCAGAGCAAGCCCTGCAGGGTCGATGGTCTGGATTAGACAGGCAAAAAGAAAGAGAAGCAGTTCACTGCAGACCTCAAGAAAAATATTATTTTTAAAAAAGGGGGAGGGAATGTAAGAAGTGAATATGGGGCTCCCCTCACCACATTGATCTCTTGCTCCTGACAGCTTTGCCCATACTCCAGAAAGATGTGCTCTCGCGGGTCCTGCCACGACTATGAGTCCTCCTGCCACGGATCCCGCTCCTCCTGCCACGAGTCGGGGTCCTCCTGCCATTACACCACCCAGAGGCAGCCTTTGCCGAAGTACACCTGTGTGACGCCCTGCTGCCCCCCCGTGCAGCGTTACTGCCCACCTGTGCAGCGCTACTGTCCCCCCGTGAAGACCTGCTGCCCCCCAGTCCCTTACTGCCCCCCTGTGAAGACCTACTGCCCCCCGGTCCCCTGCTGCCCCCAGTACACCAAGAACATCTGCAAGCTGCCGCCGCAATGCCCCAAGTACTAGCAGCAGAATCCGGCCCCGGCACCTGGACCCACCGGCTCGCTCCTCGCCCAAAGCCTCGAGCTCGTCTCCTTGCTCATCGCTTGCCAGCCACGCCACTTCTCTGCAAGCAAGCGCTTTTAAAATGGTTGGAGGGTAGCACGGTATTAGGATGAAGTCTCTCGGTTTAATGAGCTTCGAGCTCTTTATCTTCCTTCTGTCAATGCAAAGCACGCTGTCCGCTGGGAATAATTTCTTTCTGGCTTCGCTGCTTCATTCTCCAGCAAGACAATAAAAATTATGTTTCAAGCTTACCTAACAGTTCTGGATGTTTTTAGTTACCACTCCACCATATCTGTTTGTCTGGCAGCATCTGTTTTTTCTTGCGGTTTTAGAGCCATGCTTTGATCACTGGTGAAAATAGCTAAAGTAGGAGGAACGTCAAGGAAACATGAAAGTCAAGGAAAATGCCTGTGGCACCCACCAGTGATGCCAAGACCGCTGCACCGCACACAGAGGGCTAGGAGAAACACGTCGGGTTAATTCCTGGTGAAACCGGATATTTGCACTGAGCTCATCATACGCAGTGGGGGTTTCAGAGTTACAGCCGGGGGCCTGGCCTGCACGTTCATGTTTTTATTGCAGGCATGATCTTTAAAAGCCACTGCTATATTTGGAAACAAAGCAAAGCAAATCCTGCAGGGTTTGGAACCTGCCTTGGAACACCCTCAATTAAACAATTTCTACAGTGTAAAACGAGAGAAGGTTTCCCCAGCATGATTCATCCATCCCAGGGCAGGCATGGGAAATAGGCTGGATGAGCTGGGCACTGCAAGTACCTAGTAAATGACCAGTTGGTACATAACTAATTGGAATTAGTTATTTACAGGTTACGGAGAAAATTGTCATTACAGAGGAATAGCGCACTAAAAAGGAAGAGTTGCAAACGGGATGCAGAGAGCAATTAATTACTCACCTACATCCAAGCTGTTGCCATTGCTAAGAGATGGCTCATTTCCATGCGACCCTTGGCAGCTACATTAAAAACTCTTTTCCTTATTCGTTCTTCACCTCTCTGCAGTTGGGTATTGAGTCAGCAAGGCTTTCTGTCCGTGCGAGTGGTTTTGTCTTCAAGTACTTACGTTCACTTTCCCTTGCTGCCCCAGGCCTCCAACTTTCTATTCCTTGACTAATCACAGCATGTTTTATTTCCTCTTCCTTCTCCAAGTCCCACGAAAGGCACAAAGCCTCTGACCTGGTTACACTTTCTGCTGTGCTCAAGCTTGAAGTTCCCATCAGCTTGGTGAGAAATGGCAGCAATAACAGGGAAACAAGAACGAAGCTTGTTTCTATTCCATTCTGTTCTGTTCTAAGCTTTTGTCAGCCCTGGAGAAGTTTGACACCTGGAACATCAAGGACCAAAGCCTTTATGAATGCTTTACCTCATTAGAATATTTTTTTTTAAATCAGAGACCGTAGACATTTGGCAAGAGAAGTCCTCTATACCTAACGCTCTAGATAGCTTAGAGGAACATTTCTGCTCTGCTGAGCGTGTGTTAAATAACATAACAGCGGATTTCCACAACCAGGATAAACCACGAGCAAACCCCTAAGGATTAACGGGAGGAATTTGCCGTAGCTGTTTCGCGGCAAGGATTGCTTCACTGCATCCATAATTCTCAAATCCAAACAAACGGAGTGGTGTTACTCTGGGCATCTTATGGAGCCTGTTCATTCACTCAGTGTGAAATGTAATTGGGATCTCTTTTTGGATCTAATCTGAATCTTTTCTTTTGTAAAACTCCTCTTGTAAAATTGGTTGCGGGTCTCCCAGCTGCCTGTGGATCTATCTCGCATGGCTTTAGACATCTGTGATGCTCACATCCAACTCTACCAGCAGCAGGGGTTTTTTCAACTCAGAGGGACGCTGGATAAAGCAATGCACCAGATCCGTACAAAGTCACGCAGAAAAATGCCTCATTTTGACCAACATCTCTTACTTTACCTCACTGCTCAGGATCCCCCATGATTCTAATGTCAGAGTCTCCTGTCATTTCTCTGCAGGCTCAGAAATCCCCTCCCAGCCATCTCCCAGGTTGCCATGAGCCTCCTTTATTGCTAGCTGAGATGCAGGTACTCAGCTGGTGTAAATCTCTATCACTAATTAGATTGTAATGTGGGGCAGTGACCTCATCATTGGCATGGAGCCAAACTCAGTAGGAAATGAAGCCAATGTTTTAGTGGACAGGAACATTGACCTTGGAAAGAGCTTGCCTGGAGAAGTGGTGACTTCATGGTCCTTTGAATTCTTGGAAGCAAGATGAGGTAGCTTTCTAAAAGCTGGGATGTAACCAAATAAAAACAGTAGCTACCCAACAGAAACAGGGAGCTCTGGAGCCCTCAGCACAAGAAGGACATGGAGCTGTTGGAGTGGGTCCAGAGGAGGCCACAAAAATGCTCCGAGGGCTGGAGCCCCTCTCCTACGAGGACAGGCTGAGAGAGTTGGGGCTGTTCAGCCTGGAGAAGAGAAGGCCCCGGGGAGACCTTAGTGCGGCCTTGCAGTGCTTCAAGGGGGCCTCGAGGAAAGATGGGGACAGGCTTTTTAGCAAGGCCTGTGGTGACAGGACAAGGGGTGATGGTTTTAAACTAAAGGAGGGCAGATTTAGGCTGGATAGAAGGAAGAAATGTTTTACAATGAGGGTGGTGAAGCACTGGCAGGGGTTGCCCAGAGAGGCGGTGGAGGCCCCATCCCTGGAAACATTGCAGGTGATGTTGGACGGGGCTCTGAGCAACCTGATCTGGTTAAAGATGTCCCTGCTCACTGCAGGGGGTTGGACTGGATGGCCTCTAAAGGTCCCTTCCAACCCAAAGCATTCTATGATTCTATGAAATGGATGCTTTATGTCACCAGAAGTCAAACTGAAGGTTCACGATGACCCATCCCGCCCTCATCATCTGTGACCTGGACTGCACTGTGTTTCTGTATGAACAGAAACAGCCTCAATCTTCTCTCCTTCACCTCAGCAGCAATCAGGATATCTCCAATGAAGCTGTATGCTGCAGGGGAGGGTGGTCAAGGGTCCTTCGGTGCTCTGCTCCCACAGATGCACAGCCCCACAGCAGCAGGAGCAGCCCTCCTCCTCAGGGTGATCTCAGAAACAAAACATTTAATCACATCAGTCACGGTCCCAGGTCCCGTGAATTCCCTATGGCCAGAGAGAGATCATTTTTTAAAAAGATGTAGTTTAATTTTAAATCCTAAAGATGCTCAGGGCATCATGTGAGGCCTTCAGGCTTTCATGCAAAATAAATATTAACGTCATTAATGAATAATTGCAACATGATCATTGTTAGCACTAATGGCTGCCGATGGATGACTGAGAACTGAACATCGAGTTATTCCAAAAATAACATCCGTAGGTGGATCTTTCCTTACTCGAGGGCATACTAGAACTTAAAAGGATGGAACAGGAATTTTGCAGATCAAGTTATGCTAAGCAGAAACAGGATGTAAAACTTCCAGAAAAGTTTTGCGGTTTGCTTTTATTTAAAGATGTCAAAAAGGTATTGGAGAAATATGGACCCCGGTTTGACCCAAACTCTATTCCAAATTTCCATGATGAACTTGCACAGTCCTTTGCACCTAATATTTCTGATATTGGCAAGGCCAAGGGCATGTGTTTTCCCATGCATGCATGGGTTAAAGCAGCAAGAGATGAGATGTTAAGAACTTTCTGTTACATATTTCCCCTTCTGATGACCAGAGACCTCAAAGAAAGACATTGGGCTTCACCACTTCTGCATTCAAAAAAAAAAAGACGGGGCCATGGAATTACACTTGCTGGAATTCTATTTAAAAAAATTGTATCGAGGAGTGACTGATGTCCAGAAGGCCTCTGCATGCCTCTGGAATCCACTGCTCCTCAATCTTAGTCATGATTTTTATGTTAATTGAGCGCTCACTAGCTCTGAACAAGCCCCCTAACATCTCAATGTAACAGCGTTGCCATATGCGAAATGAGCAGAAACATACCTTTTAAGCAGTTCACAAGCATCCCACAAGAATTAACTTGACATTAAAAAATTGTAAAAAATTTACAAAACAAATTGATAATAACACAAAATTGAGGGGTTGGTCAAAAACAATGAGGCAAAGACTAAATAGATGAAGGAACATTCAACAAATAAGTATAGGCTTAGTGCGTAAATCACGAATTGCTGTGGGGTACTTCATTTCCGGCACGACAATTTCGAGCTAAATAAAAGGTCTCCCCGTCCCTTTGCTCCTCACTCAACTGCACCTCTCAGTTAGCACGGTAAGTGTTACCTATTAGCAGTGTTCCTTGATAACGATGGTTCTCACTTGGTTTTGGTCAAGCAATGAATTGAAATGTGTCTTTGTATCTGATCTTTGTAGGGGGTTGGACTAGATGACCTTTGAAGGTCCCTTCCAACCCAACCTATTCTATGATTCTATGATTCTATGATTGATTCTATGATTCTATGATTCTATCATCTACAGCTCTCTCCGAAATCCAGATTTTCCTAGCCTGTTGGTCTATTGCCGATTGCAAAAGACAGCTGGTAGAGAAAGCACAGTGGAAAACAAGCTTCTTGGGATGGAAATTCAGGGGGGGACATTTATGGATGAGCACAGGAGAGTCAGTTCTCAGGGTAGTTCAAGAGATGCACAAATATCGCTGGGATGGTGACAGGTGGCTTGATTTCGGTAAGGATCTTTTTTTGCAACTCAAGAAAAATAAATGGGAAGCGGTGTGTGATATGGCTATCACCCATGGGCCTGGACAGCAGCATTTGTATGCCAAAATAAAACACATCTATACACTTGGAAAGATGGGTTGTATCTGAATGTACGCTGTATTTCAGGTCCTCGCTCTTTCCATCTTTGACGACGCTACAAACAACATGTGCTCTAGCGAATGTTGCTCTACCGGATGCTGCTCTGTCGTGAGGAGCAAAACGGTGTGCTGCAGCCAGCCGTGCCAGAAGACCATCTGCTGCGACCCATGCCAGAAGACCGTCTGCTGCAGCCCGTGCCAGCAGTCCTGCTGCGACCCATGCCAGAAACCCTGCTGTGACCCATGCCAGCAGTCCAGCTGCGACCCATGCCAGCAGTCCTCCTGCGACCCATGCCAGAAGCCCTGCTGTGACCCATGCCAGCAGTCCAGCTGCGACCCATGCCAGCAGTCCTCCTGTGACCCATGCCAGAAGCCCTGCTGTGACCCGTGCCAGCAGTCCAGCTGTGACCCATGCCAGCAGTCCAGCTGCGACCCATGCCAGAAGCCTTGTTGTGACCCATGCCAGCAATCTTGCCGCGACCCATGCCAGCAGTCCTGCTGTGACCCATGCCAGA
>VYZW01043332.1:34875-86303 GCA_013401315.1 Balaeniceps rex | reverse complement strand
TTCTGCTACCCTGGAGCAGAAATTGTAATCAGTTATTTTTCCACGACAGGACCTTACTCCATGGCTGCCTAGTTTTCTTTAAAAGCCTTTGATCCGCAATTTTGCCAAAAGCCTTTTGGAAATCCAGGTAGACTGGATCCACTGGATTGCCCTTATCTCCACGTGCGTCTGGCCTCTTTCAAGAACTCTACAAAGTTGTTAAGCCTAGACTTCTTTTTACAAAAGCTGTGGTGGCTTTTCCCAGAAAGGTCCAGAAGTTCCTTAGTGATGTCCCTTCTTAGACTCTTCACTAATTGCTCAGTACAGACATTGGGTTCACAGGATCATATTTCCCTGGACACCTCAGAACCTTCTTTTAATTATTGATTACAGCATTGGCGCCCAGTATTCAAGTATAATTTTGGCAAGAGGTAACACACTTCTATTACTAATTCAGCTATTTTGTCCCTGAGTTTTCTCAGAACTCCTCGATGAATACCATCTGGGCCCACCAAGTTTGGCATTAATTTTGTCTAACTAACTGTGGTATGATGACTGAAGACATGTAGCACATGTCTAGACGTGCAGCTGTCCTGGGAATCAAGCAGCATAATGCCTACCTACCATAACAGCCCTTTGGGACCCGAGTTTCATTACAGATGTGTTTGATCTGTCATGGGCACTTTGAACATGGTCAATATACAGCATCAATGTTAAATTCAGCATGAACACAGTAGTCATGGTCATTTTGATTCAAAACCAGCCACGAGCGTGTGTGTTACCTACATTTTTTCTCAGGAGTGATAACCTTCTGTAGGCTTTCAGATAAACATTCTCTAGGCACTGTTTGCTGGCAGGACCAGTACGACAGGCTGACTACATAGTCAGCTCTCTGTCATCTAGGCCAAAGGAGGTGGAGATGCTTCAGACAATGGAAAAAAGACTAATGATTGTGAAGGATGCATTGAATGCTGTGCAGAGACACTGTGACGACTGCCTTGGATCCATCAGGACTCACTGGTTCAGTGCTAGCTTGTGTGACTTTGGCTTCACAGTCATTTAAGTGTGTCCACAACCAGCTTCCCTGGTGGCCCAGCCGTCTCTTTGGTGGCCAGGGAAAGGCGGAAGGGCATGCCTGTCTGTGTGAACATGGAGGTAGGTAGGCTCATAGCTGCACTGGCTTTCATAAACCACCTCTGGTGCAAACACCAGGACAGAGCCAGCTGAAGGGTACCAAGGTCTACCTGGGATTATCTCTGCCATAACTGAACTACAAAATTCTGTCAGAACCAAGCTCCAGCATCTATGTTTCAATATAGAGGCTGCATTTGCAAATGCAAAGATAATTAAAATGTGTCCACTGCCATCTGTCTGGGTACCCCGTTGCCCTGTCCCATAGGCAGCCAGCTGTTGAGTGCTGTGTGCTACGTGTGTCAGCTTAATGCTCACCTGGGTGTTGTGTTTTGCCACAGCACAGAGCACCCTCAGGAGAGAACTGGTGCAATCTCTGATCACCAGAGCCATCTCAGCAAGAGCCCTAATGTAGCTGTAACCCAGAGATTGCACCTTTGCTGATAAAACTTGCTCCATCTGGTCTCCATGGGATTATTATGCTGGTTGTAAAGCACAGTCCTGCTGCTAAAGTTATGCCTGCGTGTGGAGTGCTTTACCAGTGCAGTCTGCTGGTAATGCATTCACTACATGGACTAAGCCTTGTTCCTTTGTTTGTTTTGAAGGTGTTAGTAATATGCAGTAATGAGCATTAATGAGCTCTGTGGAAACAGTGGACAAGAGGGATGTTGTCTGTATGTTATGGCAGTTCTAAAAATCAACATATATATGGATTTTAATTGCCAAACCTTGCATGCCAGACCTTGCGTTCATCAAGCGACAAGTGCTCTGGCTGAGAACGAGCATGAGCTGGCACATGAGTGGATGCCTCTATATTGCAGTTAACAGCTACATTTGGTTCAGCAATTGCACGCCGGCTTTGTGCCTCACTTTCAAGAAGCAAACTGCTGGGAACCGAGTGTTCAGCATGTTTGAGATTGAAACCTTAGTGCAGTTCATTTGATCCCCCCCCGACCCGCACCCAGCGCTTGCCAGCTCTCAGCTGCTGGAAGGAAGCGATGCATGGACGTGATGCAGTGGGAAACACCAATAGCATTCATGCTTTCTCTGCGTGGAGTCTGAATTCAGGGCAGTATGTACTCCTGGTGTTGTGGTTTAGCAGCTGGGTTCGTGCTTCCCCCGGCTGAATGTCTGCAGTGGGGACTGTGCTGTCACATAATCCTGTGGACGGTGGGATGCGGGGAGGTAGAGCCATTTGCATGGGGCCTGTGTCTGTATTTCTGAGCACTTGGGAAAATGGAGTAATTTAACATGGGAAAACAAAGGATACGCTGCTTCTTTGGAGAGGCTGAATGACTGAATAAGAGGAAATGAAGGAAATAATTAACTTGTAGAACATTGTTGTGGTTTAGTCCCTTGGCAACCAAGCACCACACAGCTGCTCGCTCACCCTCCCTCCTCAGTGGGATGGGGAGAGAATCGGAAGAGCAAAAGAAAGCAAACTTGTGGGTTGAGATAGGAACAGTTTAATAATTGAAATAAAATAATAATAATAATAATAACAACAACAATAATAAAAATTGTAATGAAAAGGAGAAAAACAAGAGGGAGAGAGAAACAAAACCCAGGGAAAACAAGTGATGCAACTGCTCACCACCCACTGACCAACACCCAGCCAGTTCCCGAGCAGCGATCGCTGCCCCCCGGCCAACTCCCCCCAGTTTCTATACTGAGCATGACATCATATGGTATGGAATAGTCCTTGGGTCAGTTTGGGTCAGCTGTCCTGGCAGTGTCTCCTCCCAGCTTCTTGTGCTCCTGGCAGAGCATGGGAAGCTGAAAAAGTCCTTGACTAGTGTAAGCACTACTTAGCAACAACTAAAACATTAATGTGTTATCAGCATTCTTCTCCTACTAAATCCAAAACACAGCACTATGCCAGCTACTAGGAAGAAAATTAACTCTATCCCAGCCAAAACCAGGACAAACATAAATTAAAAAAGTAAGTTGCAATGGGTAGAGGGAGTTTCCTGAAAGTCCTGAAGAGTCTCCTGTGTCTTGCATTTACAAAAGCTGGGGTGATATGAAGAAAACACAAGAAGCAATCAATGAGTCAAAACAGCAGTGTCGGTTGGGGAGGGAATACCATGCTCTGGTGCTCACTGGATTTATCTGGCAGTGACTCAGGGCTGGTGCATACCTGCAGGTTGACGCATCATGACCCTTTGACATTTCATCTTCAGATCCCAGTCAGGCAAACCTGTCTGGCTTTCTGTGAGCAGATGAACTGAACGACACGGTTCACAGTGTAAGCATACCGAGGGCAAGCCCTTAGCACTAATTCAGGATGTGTTGGAGGCAAGTGCTGCTGTATCACATTCAAAAGAAGTTGCCTGCTTTTGGTCAAAATCACTAATGTCTCTCCATTAACTTCAGGAGTACAACTGGAAACGCTGGAGGTGGCTGTATTGTGGCGATGCTGTTTGTGAGCTGGGGTGGAGGGTGCCGTTTCTGTGAAGAGTGATTTGATGGTAAAATGCAATGCTAAAAGGAAATTATGGAACTGCTCTGTCATAATTTATGAAGACTGTGTTGTGTGTGTTAGGCTGGTTGCCTGGAAGATCCCCGTGTCACTACGTGTGGTTAAATTGTTAGAGTCATGCTTAGTAGCCGGTAAGACAATCCTCAGTAAATGTCTGAGTTGCTGCCAGACCCTGGACGAGTAGCCGAGACAAAGGAGCCTCGCTCAACTCCCACAGTCTGCCAGCGAGAGGTTTTGGTTAGCAGAACCAGTGATGGAGAGCACAAAGGAGCTCTCTAAAGGTGATGGCTGGTAAACTGTTCATCAGGGGGCTGTTTGGTCTGATGTCTCTGAAGAGTGCAGACAGCTTTGTTTGTGTTTGCTACTGAAGGATGTAGAGCTGGCTCCAACTTTGACAAAACTCAGCCCAGGGTGAGCTCTGCAGAATTAAATTCTGTGGCAGGAGCTGAGAAGGGGCTGGAGAAAGAGAGATGGCAGGAGAGGGGCGGGGGAGAGAGAGAGTCCTCCCACAGCTACCTTCACTTTGGTAATTGTGTTATGGCAGGGCACGGGCAGGGGGATAGGGAAGGTCCTGGCTCCAGGACACGGGACAGCACAGAGATACCTCTGCCAGAAATGGGGAAATGGCAGTGCCTGACTCTGCTGCTAAGGTCATGGCTTTCACTGCCTACACCTCAAATCAAGATAGTGGGGCTTTAGATAAGAGAGATGTCAGCAGCCTTGTTGTTTCAAGATCCTTTTGTCTTCCATGTGTGGTTTAAGTTTAAACGTTTGGTACAAATACCAACCCTAGAGTCACTGCTGGTCGCAGGCACCCAAAGACACTGAACCAGACCTGTCAGACGTGATCAGGAAGAACAAGGGCTCCACAGGGCACTGTGGCCTGAGGACCATGCAGGGGGCTTGTCCACTTAGTGAGGCCCCTGTAGTGTGCATGTGGCATGTATCCTATGCCAGCTAATGCACAGTTTCCCTTATGAACTCACCGTGCCTTTGTGCTGGGTCCTTCATTCCCTCTTCAAAGGAGAGGGAGCTCCTCACAGTTAGCTTGCATTTGGGAGGGGAGTGAAGACACACACCTCTGCTTTGATAGCTAAGCATCCTATATGGGTAGATAGACATCTATGGAGGGTAGTTCAGCATGTCTAACCTAGCAGCCTCCGTCCTTCCTCCCAGAGCATCCACTTCTCCACCACTTACACAAGAAGCCAAAGCCACTGCATTGAAGTCAGGGGTGCAAGTATCTCCCTGGCTCTTGGTGTTTCCATGGAGTAGAGTGTCCACCTTGAATTCAAATCCTCACTTCTGCATATTAACCTCCTAACTTCAGGAGACTTGCAGTACAGGGAAATGGTACTATCTCAGTGGACAGAGGGCACAGAGAGTGGCATGGGAGGGTGGCTTCTCAGCCAAGGGGCAGAGGTACATGTCATGTACCAGCCACGCTGTCTGCCCAAGCCCAGGGAGATCAGTAATATTCAGGAGCTGGCTGAGGACTCTGTTCTGGAGTTGGGGAAAGAATTTTACATAGAGTCATGTTTTGTTTCATTTTCTGAAGAACTGCAAAAAGAGCTGATACTGTGATTAAAGGCTCCCTCTTCTGTTTCTAGCTGCTGTTGCACGTTTTCTTTAACAAATATACAAATGTGAAAGACTTAATCCAGGTTTCCCTGTGCTGTGCAAATAGTTTTGTAACTCCTCATTTCAAAACACACACATATATCTGATGCTAGAGAAGGAGAAGGACTTAACAGATGATATTAAATATCCCTGCTAATCTTGGGATCAGGAAAGCAGATTGCTAAGGAGAGATACAGGGCTCCTGGAGAGTATCTTTTGAAGCAGGATATTCTCACAGTATCTTCCAGTCACCCTCATTTTTCTTGGATCTAAAACATTGTTAAAAGGAAGTCTTCCAAGCATAGTCTTATCTGAACAAGAAGAGGCATTGTTTATCTCCTGTAATCCCCAGGTTTCTGACATGCAGAAGTTTACTGTTAGTGATAGCTGGTTTTTTTCATTATTTTTGCAGTGTCTGAGCCCGTGTGAAGTTTGCTGTCATGGAAATGTTGCTTCACCTGCAAATGTCTGGCTGTAACTTAATGTATGTTTGCCATGGCCATTGTAGCTACAGATAACTCTGTGCTGGTGAGCATGGTGACTCAGGCCACTTCACAAGAGTGGACTCAAGTAAGAAATAAATGTATTTCTTAGGTAAGGAATGATGAATCTTCACCCTTTGAGCAAAGGCAGAGTCCCATGTGTACCATTTTTTACCAGCCTTTCATCTTCCTCAGTGAGGAATTGTAATACTCGTGCAAGATGCTGCAGGTGTGCTTCCGTTTGGTATCAAAGGCAGGTCTGAGGCTGGGATGCAGCTCTTGAGCTGACTTCATGTCAGGTGAGTCAGGGACAGCTGAGAGTGCTGGACCTGTCCCATCAGTGGGGCTTCATCGTTAGAAGAGATGGTGAGAGCACCTGCCTTTCATTTTACTGCAAACCTCTCTTGACAGTGAACTGAAGAATGAAGAATGGGGAATGCCTGGACTCAGTCCCCTGACAAAAAAATCTAGATACTTTGTGGTATCATCATTTAGGAACTTTCCATGAGTCAGCAACATCTGTAATTTTGGTTGTTGGAAAGGAATTGTTACGTGCTCTG
The DNA here is from genome assembly GCA_013401315.1 of Balaeniceps rex. Taxonomy (NCBI): domain Eukaryota; kingdom Metazoa; phylum Chordata; class Aves; order Pelecaniformes; family Balaenicipitidae; genus Balaeniceps; species Balaeniceps rex. Next base: position 80,049 of record VYZW01043332.1, on the reverse strand, counting down.
TAAGTGGCATATTTTTACTTAGATAACCCTTAGAATAAAAGACATCAATGCCTGTTATACTTGTTTCAATGACCACTAGAAGACACAACATGTGCATGTGATCAATAAAGGTACCATAATTAGAGGGCTGTACAGTTAAGGCAGCAATCAGTGCTGATATAATACTGGTTTCTGCCATACTTCTGCCACAGTATGGCTTCAAGGAGTCTTAACAGCCTCATGTGTTTGAGATTGCTTCTTTCTATCTGAAAACAAGCATACTTACGCTTTTGTACCAAAATGAACATAGTTACACACTCCACACAGTGGAAACAAGGTGGCAGCATGTACTTGCTCCTGAGAACCTGCTAGCCTTTTGTATCTGCCAATTACCCCAAGAAACAGAAATTCTCTAGAAAAAGAGAGGAAGGAAGGTTGGTGGTATCATCATCATGCTTTTTAGTTCAGGGATGGCAATGCTTTTGTATTATCAAAAGTACATCTGAAATCTCATTTAATACCAATCTCAGCATTTGTGTCAGTGTATTGTCCTGCTTTCTCTGGAAGTACCAGAGGGACGATGAACTTTTAAACAACCTTTAAACAATGCTAAAAGAGTTAGTTTGGAAAAGACTTTCCGTAAAGGTAAAATCTGATTTCACTCTAAAATCACTGCAAAAAAGGCAGAAAAATACTTGCAGAGGAAATAAAAGCTTAAATTAAAAAATGTTGCACATGATATCAGTCACTGACATTCTCCTTCTCATAGCTTAGGGTCTTTGGTCAAATATCTGAAAAGCAGGTAACAGAAATTCATATAGTTCTGATTATGAAGGAATTTTTTTTCACAGAGATACACACCTCTCAGAAGGTACAATATAAACGTTATTAAACTCTTAGGTATAACAGATGTAGAAAGCTCACTGGAATCAGGGTTTGAATGCAACCTGTGCAACGTTCTGTGGCTGACAAAGGGTTTAAAGTGTTTTGTGGCTCTTTGAAGTAACGAGAAGACCCGCTGATCAAAGGTGGAATATTGTTCAGCATGGCAGGGAGAAGATGAGAAGGAAGCTCTGTGAATGTAACTCCAGCTCTTTCAAGGCTTTGTTATAGGGGTAGTTGGAAAATGGGATAAGAGCAATAAAACATTAGTCATCCTTTTAGAAGGCAACAGAGCAGTAAATTTCTAAGTGGATTTGTGCACGATCACTCTGTTTTCCACAGCAGATATGATGACTATTTTTAGTGGCACATAGACAAAGTAGATAATTGCTCTGTGGGCTTTCTATCTGTCAAAACTTTCACTCACCCATTTTAACTCACTTTGGTGACTTTATTCCAGTTTATTTCCAAATTTTGATAACATTAGTAATAGTTCTGCAGTCACTTGTGTCTACTTCTCTTCCAACATCTGTCTAATGTCTTTGTTTTTACACACTAGAGGTGTTTGCTGAAACCAGTTCCATTCAGACTACTTCTGTGCATCTAATATAGTGGACTTGAAAGTGAGCTAACTGATGAGCCACAAAAACCAGGCTTCCCATAGCAAGATCATGGGAAATGATGCACAACCTCGTAAGAGAACCTCATGCTGCAGAGCGAGACCTGATGAGGCCTGCTGGAGCTGAGGGAGTCCCTTTCTGCAAACACAGGGGCTGAAAGGCTGCACGAGTGTTATGCTTGGGAAGTGCAGAAGCAAGGATAAAAGCAGCAAGGAGATGTGAAACAGGGGGATCAGAACAACACTCCACAGCAAGTGCTGGCAAAGGCTGGAGAATGGGATTTGCTGTTGTTTGAGCTGTGTCCAGGGACACAAAAGTGCAAGTGTATTCTCTGTCACCACGCCAGGCTTACATCTAGCCTCTCAGCATCTGACGTGCCAGGTGACATAGGACTGTGGTATGAGACAGAAGAGTGTGTGACCAGGGTGTGAGCCAGGAGACCAATATGAAGCCCATGGGGCCATCACATTGTTTGACACGAAGGAACACCACCGCTAGCCAGCGACTTGGATGAGGTACCTCCTGGGGCTGGTGGAGCCAGGAGGTCCTGCTACTGCCCTGCAAAGGTGAGTGATGGAGGCACCAGGGCAGGGTGGTGTATCTTGCTGATACACCTGAGTGTATCTGCACAGCACAGTGTATTCTTAGTTCCTCCTCCAAACAGAGAGAAAACATGCAGCCCCAAAGTCTAAATAAACTCTGAGGTGTGAAGAGGACATTATGCCTGTTGGCTTTCTCTGTTGCTCCCAACATCTCAGCTGTTTTTTGTTTGCACATGTGTGCAACATGTCTCTGGGCCATTTATGGTGTTCCTTAAACTTGGAACAACCATGTAATTTCCTTGTCTTTTAAAGACAGTTAAACCAATTTTACCTTACAAATGTCTGCCTCTGGCTCTTAATTTACATCAGCTTTTAACACCTAAGCTGGCTCCTGCTGAAACATGCATTGCTCCTGTAGTGTTGGTCCAGCTCCATTCCTAGTACCATCAAAAATTCACTTTTCTAGAGCAGATCCCTCAGAGCAACTGCAGCTGTAATAGCCACGAGAACATCCAGGAAGGATTGCAAGCACTTTCTGCTTTCAGAGTTTTGCCTTCCTATAGCATTGTCCTAGAAATTAATGCTTTGACTACCTTGGACTTTTTAATGATTTTCCCCCTATTCCAATATTACTGGGACAGCCGTTTAAACCACACAGTCCTCTAGGAAAGCAAAGACTGTTTGTCAGGACTAGTGCTGGTCCCACATTATTGTTGGGAGATTTTTTTTTTCCCAGATAGCGTAAGAATATAACTGGCTTTTCATGTAGGGCAAAAGCTAGTTCTCACCTTAGTAACCTGCTAGAAACAGTGGCTGATGCAGGTATGTAGGAAAGAGGACTGGAGTGCGGCAAAGCTGGTACTTCCCCAGAATACTAATCCAGTCTCCTGTGATTTGTGTTTGGAGATGTCTTGATGACACAAGCTTTTGTATTTAGTAGCTCTCAATAAGTATTTCGCAGGAATTTGTCACAGCAAGCAGTTTAGCAGCTTAAAACCATTCTTCTGTTTGTTTTGAACTAGGTTTTTTTTTTGTTTTTTCTCCTTATTTTTGTATTTGAAAAGACCATGAATAATTACTTCTTACTCACATTCTCCTTGCCACTCTCGAATGTATGGACTTCTTTCATATCCTTGTGCAGACTGAGATGCCTTGTGTATTTAGCTGTTTCTAAACCAGAAGCTGTTTCTTTGCTCCTCTTCTCCTCTCTTCTAATCCTGCCGTACTGTTTGTAAGATGAAGATAGGAGGACCACCATGATATTGAAGAAGTGGGCTTCTCTTTGATTTATTTACTAGCATAAAAACACTTCTGGTTTTCTGTTTTCTATTTCTTCCTAATCCTGTTTGTTTTCAGATTCTTACTGGACCAACATTTTCGCTTGCAGTGACCCTAAGATCTCATTCATGAATCCAAACAGTCAACTCAAAGCTCAGAGCTGTGTACAAAAAACTGGTTTTCCCCATGTCACTTTGTGTTTATCTACGCTGAATTTACCCGACACATATCACTCAGTTCCATGAGGTCCTTCTGCATTCTTCACAGCTGGACCTTAACTTCCTCTTTATAGCTTTATATCAACAAAAAAACTTTATCCCTTCATTATTCATTCCCTTTCCCAGATCACTGATTAATTTGTTGAATAGCACTGGACAGATTCCTGTGGGACCCCACTGATGGTGTCAGTTCACTTGGAAACCCCAATAATTTATTCTTTATTTCCTATCTTTCAGTTAGTCATTTACTCTGTGAGTCTCTTCCTTGTATCCCATGGCAGCCTGGTTTCTTTAAGAGTGAGGAATGCTTTCTGGGAACAAGGTGGACAGTAATCAGGGAGGTCACCCATCAAGGACTCCTTCAGGGAATGCCAGTAGACTTGCATTATGACTCCTCTTTACTTTTCCCCAGTGTACTGTGTTTAGTCATGTTCCCACCCTTCTGTTTTTCAGGCTGGTCTCTACCTCTTTACCCAATATGGACACGGACTTAATGTTCAGCAGCTCTCTGGATGTTGCCTGGAACCTCTCCACTTGGCATTGTACCTGCTAGGTTTCTGTGCTGTGGTCCTAAGGCAGATTTCAGCCAGTGGCTCCCATCGTTCATCCACCTCTAGAGCTCTGGGGTGGATACCATCCAGTCCTGGCTTGTTACAGCTTGTTTTGAGGATCTGCCCTGCAACATCTTCTACCTACACTTCAGTTTGAGACAGATCATTCAGCATGGCCCTTTCTCCATCCTGTGGGAACCTCCCCAAGCTCCACCATAGTGCAAACACATGCAGAATATTTATTTAGGTTTTTTGCTACAGCCTTATCTTCTTTAAGCACTCCTTCTATACCCTGACCATCTGCTGGCCCTCAATGCCCACTTCAGGCTTCTTGATCCCATTGCATTTGGATAAGAATTCATGGCTATTTGCAGATTGCTCCTGTAACATCTCTGGAGGAGATCACTTTTCTCTGGTCTTTTCTTCCATTTACCCTCCAAATGGTGGCATTGGCCTTAAGTCCTTGTGCTGCTTTTGGCTGGGATAGCGTTAGTTTTCTTCATAGTAGCTAGTATGAGGCTATGATTTGGATTTGTGCTGGAAACTGTTGATAACACAGGGATGTTTTCATTATTGCTGAGCAGTGCTTACACAGAGCCAAGGCCTTTTCTGCTTCTCACACCACCCCACCAGCGAGTAGGCTGGGGGTGCACAAGAAGTTGGGATGGGACATGGCTGGGACAGCTGACCCCGATAACCAAAGGGATATTCCATACCATATGATGTCATGCTCAGCATATAAAGCTGGAGGAAGAAGAAGGAAGCGGGAGACGTTAGGAGTGATGGCGTTTGTCTTCCCAAATAACCGTTATGCGTGATGGAGCCCTGCTTTCCTGGAGATGGCTGAACACCTGCCTGCCAATGGGAAGGAGTGAATGAATTTCTTGTTTTGCTTCACTTGTGTGTGCGGCTTTTGCTTTACTTATTAAACTGTCTTTATCTCAGCCCATGAGTTTTCTCACTTTTACTCTTCTGATTCTCTCCCCCTTCCCACCAGTGGGGAGTGAGCGAGTGGCTGTGTGGGGCTTAGTTGCCAGCTGGGGTTAAACCATGTCAGTGCCTGTGAACTTTCTTTTTCCCACAACAGGTGGCAAGTTTGGGATGCATTGTTAAGGGAGATTAGTGGAATACACAGCCTGAATTCAGCAAAGCATGTGCCTAAATCCCATTATTTTAACACTGACCTGTGTTAAGCACTTAAATTCTCTGCAGAATTTATAGCTCTAGCTAACAAGCTGTGGGCAACAGGTATTTCTTTTCTCTGTAATTTTTCATGACATTACTTCTTTTTTGGCTTGCTATTGATAATGCAGACCCTTATGCGGAGCTTACTTTAGTAATGCAGTGGTGAAACATCTGCGTCTGTCCTGGAGCAGTCAGGTGGGAGTCTGTCTCCCTTGGGCCCTGCTTGAATCATTTTGGTAGTCATTGCTAGCATGAGATCTGGAAGCAGCAGTTCTTCAGCAGGACACTAAGGGGCAGCCCCAGACCAAAAGAAGTTTTCCTCTTTTTTTTTATGTATACAAACTAAGAGAAAACTTTATTTGCCTCATTTTTCTATATTGATTTAACATCAACAGTGCCCAGGAATATTGAATCAAGTCGGTCTGGAGTGGTTTTTTTCCGTTGCATCTTTTGGTAGGCATTTATTTCAGCACTGGTGATAAGGAAGGTGAGTTTATTTGCCAGTTATCTCAAGATGGGCCCACTTCAGCACTCGGCTCGCAAACAGAGCAGAAAGGACGGAAAAGATGCAGTGAGCTCTGCATCTGGAGTCTTGGTGGCCACCCCGCACATCATGGCATGGTGTGAGGGATGAAATGGTTAAACATTTGTCTCAAAGTTTGCCCACATGAAGTTAACGGAATCTTCTAAGAAACTGTGCGCCAGCCTGCACAACCACAGGAACAGCAACAACCACATCCTGCTCGGTGCAAGCAGCCGGTGGTGGGCATGAGCACGCGGATGGTGCATGAGACCCCAGACATGGGGGAGAGAACTCCGAGATGCAGGGTACGTGCCATCGCCCTGGGCAAGCATGGTGCAAAAAGGAGTTCTGCACAAGCGTGGAGTTGTTGCCTCAGGCACGCAGCCTATAAAAGACAAGACCCCGTGGGCGATCCCCCACCACTAAAGACACCAGAAGCAAGGACCCCTGGAACGCCGTGGATCCATGGTGGTGACTAGTTGCGCTCTCCTATTGCACACTCTTTCTTTATCTTCCTCCTTTCCTTCCTTCTTTTCTTCCTGTTGCTCTTCCTCTTTTTTTGTGAGTGATTAATAAATGGGTGGACTCACAACATCTGACCTCGTTTGTGTCTTAATCTCGCTCAAAGGGATCAAACTTGAAATGAGACGTTGGTCTAGCCGCCCGTAGCCTCCCAGATTCATCTGAGGTCAGTTAGAAAGCAAGGGGGCCCTCCTCTCATCCAAATCGGATCCTAACACGTGGCCAAGCATGCGTACAAGCATGTAGTTGTAGGAGCCAGGGGCCTTTGCTCCTTGCCACCAGAGAGCTAGTCACACCAGCCCTAGGAAACCCATTCCCAAAATAATAGCTGCTGTGTGGATAGTTGAGAGACCAGGAAGGAGAAACTGAGGCAGGACTCACTTGACAGCCCACCCAGGGACAGGGAAAACCTATGGAAGGTTCTCCTACCACCACAACCTGTAGGTGACTTGGCCACCATCATGTGACACAGGAGCACCCCCTGCAAGGAGGAGGCCCAATAGTTATGAAGCATAACCTGATCCTACTGCAAAAACCTTGTGGAAGGAACTGGATGTTGAAGTGAATTAGGATGATGGCTGCTGCATGTTGATACGAGTTCAAATCAGGAAGAAACATGAGTCGGTCAGAACCAGCGTGTCTCAAAAGGGTGGATTTGACTTATCGATCAGTGGATTTAACACAAAGGGAATTACTGTATTGGCTTTGTTCAGAAGGTGATGTATTGCCAAATACTAGCTGTAACATGAGCTACCAAAGCCAGCTGGGCTGTGTGCGTGTTCTCTGGTTACAGGGGGAGAGCTGCTCTGTAATGCGACCCCCTGCCGCTACCTGGGGCAGAGCTGGCTCCAACTCTGTGTCTACACCGGCATATTTTACACTACTTTGGTATCCTTCCTTGGTGTAGACAGACTGCATTAAACTAATAAATGGCTTGACGGATGCACGGCTGGATAGATATATCTGCTTCAGAGGCTTACGAGGAAGAAGGGATTGTATAGCCAGAATATCACTGCAAAACTCCAGGTTAGGGTTAATGAAGGCTTTCTAGGCTATTTTCCAGATAACAGTACATTCCTATACAACTTGATGTTGCCTTCACAGGCTAGTAATGGGTGGTTGCTTACAGAGGGAGGAAATGGTGGCTGATTTTCTGGGAGGAGGAGAAGGGAGCAGTAGGTGGTAACCCAAGTCAGTACCTCAAGTACAGACAATGCTCCAATTTCTGTCCTGAACAAGTATCACAAGAAAAATTACCACTATGGGAACAAGCAGAGTTCAATGATCTGGACATTTCAATGAAAAAGTCATTTACGTATTTGGAAAAGAAGTGTACAATCTTGTCCAAAACAGGACTCAGCCGAGAATGAGATCAGGATACACTTCAGTTGGGCAGCCCTTGAAGTGTAACCTATTAAAAAAGATGTCTACAGAGCAAACCACCAAATTTAGGTAGTAAAAGCTGTTAGCAAGAGCTTTAATAGCTCTTTGCTATTCTGCTGCTTGTGGGATCACGGCAGTTAAAACAGTCTTGAAGATGTGAACCAGAACCTGTGGAAAAGGGAGACATGCCTGATGTAAAGGGATAAATCAATCAACCACCCAGATATGGAAACAAAACACAAATGAAAATGCTAAAAATCCTGAAAATGTAAAAATGCTCATTATAACTTAACAAGAAATACTAGTTCAAATGTAAGTCTCTTATAAGCTCTTCAGTCTATATTAATAAGCGCTTTAGCCTAATCTAGGCTCTAATCCAATGTAAACTTTTCAGTGTATAGTGTCTGTCCTTCTGAGCCTTGCAGTATTCCCTGTTGCTTCCCATCACACCTTTTGCCACTTTGAGGGTACAACATTGATTCAAGACACGTGCATCCCAAAAACAGTGTGATTTTGGGAAAAATAAATAATGACAGGATGTGGGTGGCAGGCTGACTTGCCTTTCCCAGCGCAATAATTATTTGTGAGAAAATATTCCTGTCCTGGTTTCAGCTGAGTTAGAGTTACTTTTCTTCCTAGTAGCTGGCATAGTGCTGTGTTTTGGATTTAGCATGAGAAGAATGCTGATAACACACTGATGTTTTAGTTGTTGCTAAGTAATGCTTAGGCTAGTCAAGGACTTTCTTTTTCAGCTTCCCATGCTCTGCCAGGTGCACAAGAAGTTGGGAGGGGGCACAGCCCAAGATAGTTGATCCAAATCGACCAAAGGGCTATTCCATACCATATGACGTCATGCTCAGTATATAAACCGAGGGGAGTTAGCCGGGGGCAGCGATCGCTGCTCGGGGACTGGCTGGGTGTCGGTCGGCGGGTGGTGAGCGGTTGCATCACTTGTTTTCTTTTCCCTGGGTTTTGTTTGTCTCTCTCGTTCTCCTTTTCATTACAATTATTATTATTATTATTATCATTATTATTATTACTATTATTATTATTTTATTTCAATTATTAAACTGTTCTTATCTCAACCCGTGGGTTTTCTTACTCTTGCCCTTCCGATTCTCTCCCCCATCCCACCGGGGAGGGGGAGGGTGAGCGAACGGCTGCGTGGTGCTTAGTTGCCGAGTGGGGCTAAACCACGACAATTCCCCACGTGCATTCTGGCAAATGTTGAAAACCAGATGCCCTAAGTATGACATCCTCCCACTTAAACTGAGCAGTATTTTACTGTGGCTTAGACTGTCACTTTATAGGCTGCTCTGGCTTAAAGGCAGCCTATGTTACATTGTCTCAAGAAGAGACCAAGGAAAAATCCTGGCGAATAAGCCAAAGATTCTCCTTCCCAGCTGTGGAGGAAGAACACCGCTGACCTATGTTGAGGGCTGACTGACCTCACACAGGGCAGAACTCCGCTCAGCTTTTTGAGGAGCAGAGACCAGCAATAAGATTTTCTGCCTGTGGTCTGACTGCCCCGTCTCCATGTAGGAGGGGAGGATTAGTCCTGTAGAGCCTCTCAGCTGAGTGGACCTCTACATTACCCCAACTAAAATTAAAGGAAGCAGTCATAGCCGGTTGGGTCGTTTCTCAGGTTTACAGGGCAAGAAACAACCTCTGCCTCTCTCAGCAGTCCCCAGTGAAATCAGATAGCTGACTCGTACTATAAGCCTAGCATCTGTTACTGATTGAGCAAAGATGGCAGAATTTGGCCCTATAGGTATTTGTGCCATGCCATGTGAAAAATCTGCCCTTCTGCTTCTGACAGCCATTGATTTTGCAGTGCACACTTTAATGTTGAAATACTCATTAGGAGAAGGGCACAACTGGAGCAGTTTGTAAGGCGCAAGCACATAACATGAAGGGGACACTAAAACATGGAACTAGGTTGGGCGAGTCAGGGGACAGGCTGCTTTCAAGTTTATTTTTGAGTTTATGTGAGGAGTCAAGACTATTTGAAGGGAATTTATAAAGTCAACAAAGTCAAACTCTTTGTGGTAGTGGTAGGTGGTGCAAAAGGGGCCAATGGCCACAATTGCAGCTTGGGGTGCACAGACTGGATGTTACGATAAACATCTTTCCCAAGGAGGTAGTGCAGCACTAGAGCAGGTTACCCAAGAACTTGTGAAATCTCCATCCTTGGAGTTTTTAAAGATTTAACTAGACCAAGCCATGGCTGACCTGATCTGGCATTGGTGATCATCCTGCTTTGGGCAGGAGGTGGGACTAGGCACCTCCAGGGGTGCCTTCCCACCAGCACCGCCGTGATTTGGCAGGTTGTGACAAAGAAAGTTTGGTCATGAACAAGGAAGGCACCAGTCTTCACCATGTCTATGGTCATGCGGCAGTCCTACTCCCTCTGTCAACCCCATGTCTGGCACTGCTCCCGTGTTTAGCCTGGTGGAAACCAGAGTGGAGGGGGGGATCGATGGGGGAATGGTGGTTGCTGACACGCAGTTAGGTCTTGCCCTGATACAGAAGTGCTTGCAGGCTGCATGGACTTTAGTTATCTTCAGTGCCTATTAGATATCGTGCGAAACCAGATTGTGCTGGAGTTTTGGATGAAGGATTAAAAACAGTCGATTGATGATCATGAACTTTGAGTAGCCTCTGGGACCTTCCCTCACAGGAGTTAGGAGATCTCTGCTGTCACTGGAGCCACTGGCAGGATTTCACTAGCCAGGGAGGAAAGGGATGGACACAGCAAATTGCATGGACACCTTAACAAACAAGCTCAGTGCAGCAGTTCCCTGTGTACATGTAATCCACGAGCATGGAATAGAGAGTTTCTTACACAATTAGCTGGAGTGAAAGTAGCTATTGAAAGAGACTGCACAGATTATATCACTGTATAAATTATTGAGCTGATGTCCTGGAGATGATAGAGGAAACCCTTCTTTCTTCTGTCCTGAGGATGGCAGCTCTGAAAGTTTATACGCACTTCCTGGAAGTTGCACCTCTTGTAGACTCTGTTTAGATAATTAATTTACAATATTCATCAGCCAGAGGATCAATGTAATATATAGACAAACAGAAGGATTTTATATTTATGTATTGACTCAGCTGTGGTTTTTTTCTGGTTGTGGGTGAAACTGTTCTTGAATAAACGGCAAAAAACCCCAGTATTTTGATGTTTATCTGGTTAATACTTCAGAGCAATAGTTGTAAGCATTAGTGAATCACAGGCAAGACATAGCTCTGCATGGCTGTAGCTACATAAGAGACGCCATGCTTTTTCATAGCATCTGCAGACACAGAGAATGCCCAGGATCTGAGTGGGAGAGCTGTGCTGCACCTGATATCACCCATGTTCTTCTCCCACGTGCTGCATATGGTCCAGCTAGATCCCTGTGCTTGCTGAGCACAGGGACTCCCTCTGTACAAAACTGGGCATCCTTTAGCTATCCCCAAATACAGAAGAGGTATGAAAAGCAACTCTCCTCCCCATCTCTCCTCTGACTCCAGGAGGGACTAGGTTCCTCTTGTTGCATTTCAACATTTCCAGGCTGGTTTCCACCTGAGCCTTTTCTAAAATTTACCTGAGCATTGGCTCCCCCCGACCATTGGCACTGACAACCACAGTGATGAGAGGTGAAGGCGTACGCCCTGCACACGTTATTGTGCATGTCTGCAGGGACCTCTAACCAGAAGAGCCTGCCTACTGTTTCAGAAACAACGCTTCACACAGGGTCACCTCCCATACTGCTGGGATCCAGCATTTTTATGTGGTCTTCCCTTCTCTCCCCCTTCTCCCAGAGGCACAGCCAAGACCCCTCAGGTTGTGGAGACTTGTCACAATGGCACAGATGGAAGAAAGCATCATGTCTAGAGGCAAAGGAGGCAGGCAGAGGTGTGAGCTGAGATCTACCATGGCACTCAAAATTACAAGTGCATGGAGGCTTTCAGAGCTAAAAACAATGCCCATCTAATTCTCTTCCCCCCTGGCTGGAATAAAAGAGAGAAAGAGCTGCAGCTGTGTGCCCTCTTGCTGTTTATCTGCACAGTTGTGCTCGCTGGACACGCGTGTGCAGCAGTTGGAAGGCTTTATTGAGGGAAAGCAAACCTGAAGCAAGCAGTTTTCCACTTCATGTGGCTGTTGTGAAAACTGTGGTTATTTGGTATTTGGGGTGGTAAGTAGGCCCTACCATGAAGCTGCTGTTTCTTGTGTCCCCCAGCCATCACCCCTGGGGTCAGTGAGTCCGTGGGGTTGGGGCAAGGGAAGCCCTCCTGGGGGAAGATCACTTATTAAAAAAGAGATGCTGAACTGCAGTTGTTGTGCAGGACTGATAAAAATGAAGCCAAGCCTGTTGATCAGTGCACACTGTAATTTCAGGCACACCTTCCTCTGAAACTGGTTTCCTAGTTTCCTCCTGAGGAGGCATGTACTACAGCAAGAATTTCATTCAGCAAGAGCCAATGTTTTAGGCTTACGGAGACATCTGACAATAAAAGTAGATGTCTCAAGGGATTTGTGGCAAACTCGCCGACAAGTCTACCCCTAGGTACCCAAGTATCTTGAACATTGGCTGCCAGCACCGAGGCATTTAGACCCTCAGCTGTAGAACTGCAGAGAGACAGATTAGAAAGAGTTCTTTTGAAAAAGGGGGAAAGTTGTTTTATACTGACTTGGTGATTGTTAGCATTTCCTAATTTTGACCTTCAGGCCCCCAGATGGGCATATTTGTAAAACACCAAATGATAAAAAATATCTCCTATGTTCCACACACAGCCCTCTGCTCTGCCTAGTGAATATTTTAGTGACCCATTTATGGCAAGTGGCTTTTATTGAACAGAGTAGGCAAATGCAGAGGGAAACAGAAGCTCCATCACCCTTGTGACAATTATATGCCTGTCTCTATTGTGTAATCCACCCTCTCAGCCCAGTAAACAAAAGTCTGTGCATGGGTTTTGAAAGGAAGGTGACAATCACCTTCTGTGATCTGAGTATTTTCTTGCATACACCTAGGCTAGCCTGTACAGCAAGTAAGTCTTAGCCTTTGCATGGTGATATTGTTCAGGACTCCAGTGTTACCTTGAATTTCATTCTGGCTTTTTAATCTCTCTGCTTAATGAACTTAATCAACATAATGCTTCCCTTTCACCTGATTTCTATTTTTAGCTATTTTTTGAGTCAGCTACTAATTGCATTTCCATCTTTTTTCTTGGTGGTACTTCCCTGGTATCTTCTTACTGCATGCTCAATGAAGCGAACCCTTGAGGGTGCCTAGCTCACATTTGTTTACTCCAGGTAACTTACAGGAAAAAAGGTCAGCCCAAGCAAACATGACCGAATAAACTGAAAGCTGACCCTTCTATCCTTATTACTGGTGACTTTCCTCTAACCACCTAAGAAACTGCTGCGGAGCCTTCTGTACACATGTGCATCCTCTTTGGCCGCTGTTATTTGTTGATCTGATTTTCTTGAGAAAACTTTTGAATGAACAGGTAGGAGGGTGTGCCTTCATTTTCCCTGTGTTTTCAGCTACAGGTATGAGACATTTCCTTTTACAGTAGCTTTGCAAAATGGATGGACCGTAGATCACTTTCTTAAATAAAGGCCTTCCTTTCCATTTACCTTTTTGAAGTAATTGCTAGTGAGTTCAGGACAATGTTTCCTAACAGTCTAGCCTTGCTCACACACAGTTGACAGGATGGATCAACTGAAAACCCATTTTTTCAGTACTGGTAACAATTTCCCTCTTCAGCTAGCTCTCCATCCCTTCCCTGAGACCAGCCTTTGGTTTGGCTCCTGTGCAATGTCACTGACTCTGGATCTTTGTCCCACAGCTCTCCCGTTCACTGCTATGTACACACCACTGGAGGACACAATGGACACCTTGATCAGGATTGTCCGTCACTACTCTGACAAAGAAGGAGACAGATACAAGCTCAGTAAAGGAGAACTCAAGGAGCTCCTCACCAGTGAGCTCACTGACTTCCTTTCAGTAAGATGCAGCTCCTGAACCTCTTGAGTTACTGTTTCATGGGTGGGATAAGCAGCTATCCAAGTGTTCAGGAATAGCTTCTCCTTCTGCAAGACACATCCTGCCACAGCCTCTCAGATGACAGTTGTCTTTGTGGAGCTGGACAGAAAGAGAAGAGATCAAATGTCCCATTTGAGAAGTGTGTTTTCAGAGGGTGGTCCAGCCCTGGTGCCCTGCCATGTGCAACCAGCAGCGGAGCCGGGTACCTGTGCTCTGCTTACTCCTCTGCACTTTGGAGCATGAGGGCAAGGGCAGCCTAGAAGCAGTAGCAAAATTGATGCTAAATCAGGCTTTAATCAGTTTTTTGCTTGTTTGTTCATTTTTAATAATAGGGCATGGAGAAGTCCTTTGAAGAATTAAAGCCAGCAACCAGTTCTCATGAGACGAGAAAGTAGCTTGTGCACAATGGCCACAGACACAGTACAGTTGCCTGTGTGCCCTGCAGAGAGATGCTAAGAAAATCCTTTCAGCGATAAGCTGCTGATCTGAATATCTCCTTGCACGTTTGTAATGTTCTGCATTACACAGCATGGATGCTTTTTATGGAATAATGATCAGATTCAAGTTGTTTTTCTGTATTCTTTTAATCGTAAAAATTGTTGTGGACCCTATCACCGCCAGCAGGATTTTTTTTACATTGTATCCATTTCCTTGAATTGGATTTTCTTTTAATCTTGGCTATTGATTTGTTATTACAAGAGTCACTGTTCTTATTTGCACTGAATAGGATGTGTTGTTTGCTAAGTAGAGATGTTCTGAATGTGGTGAATGGATGTATAATACGACCACTTATGAATAGCCTGTTGAAAATCTAAGTACTGTTTGTTAAGGGATGATGCAGAGAAATGCACATTATAGATCCACCTTGTCAAAAGAAATCAGTGGTCAGCAGCTCCTAAAATCTGTTTGATTCATTTCAGTGCCTACTTAGTACCTTTATTCCTTCTAAGAGCTGCACTGTCTTCAGTTTCTGTTGCTGTGCACTTTTGGGACTCCAGACCTATGTTTTTAATGCTGTGGCTGGTGGTATATTACTATTTGGATACATATTTCATGCAGCCTTTTATTTAATAGCACCGGGGCTTGTGACAGGGTTGCACTGCCAGGTGTGTCAGAATTACACATTCAAGATCTGCACAGCTAAGTCACTTTTCTGTCTCTTTAGGGCCAAGGACCCCCTTCTGGTTGATAAGATTATGAAAGATCTGGACTCCAATAAAGACAACGAAGTGGATTTTAATGAATTTGTCATTCTGGTTGCTGCTTTGACTGTGGCATGTAATGATTTCTTCAAAGAACCGCTAAAGAAAGAGGGATTTTAAAAATGCTCAATACAATCAATCTCCTGGCCACAAATGTGAGCAAAGCACACCTAGTTAACATTCAGTGAATGCAAACCATCATCCCTCCAACTGTTACTGCTGTAAGACACTTACGGACCAGATCAGCAGCTGGTGTAAGCTGGACCAAAGCCAGTTTACACTACTTGAGATCTGGCTTTTAGTATTTTCAGGCTTTTAATATTTTCATCTGTAACATGCATTCATCAGTTGCCCAGGTCAAGGGCTTGGGTTGACATCGTTTGGCAGGAGTTGAGACTTCTATTTCTTAAATGTCAGTGGGAAGTAAAAGGCACAGGAATGTTACTTATATACTTTCTCAGTTGGAAAATTTGGAATAAGACATAAAACTTGCAATTTAGTTTTCAGTCATTCTACAACAACCATATTTTTGCAGCTCAAAAGGAGCAGCTTGGTTTTTGCTCAGCTCTGGTTATTCTAAAGCCCTTTTTAGATGCTGCTCCATAGCTCCCCACACTCTCATATTTCAGATGTGGTCACAGCTGCCTCCTGCCGCCTCAGCAGACAGTACCACATGCCATCGTAATGGGTTCATTTCCCCCATCTCCCCAGCTTCAATTTTGTTGTGTTGGCATTACTGCATCCCAGTAGTCCACCTCTTCATTCAGCATAAATGAATTTATTCATATGATAAACTATTCAAAAACATAGAAGATTTAGTCAGCAAACTGCTCTGAGGGCTGATGGAAGTACTGGGTCTTCAGGGGAAATATAAATGCCTTCTGCTTTCACTATTCTGGCACCCCTAAGAGGAGGGCTTTTAGAGGATCACTTGTGGGGGATTTAATGACGGGATCCCAGGGTAGAGCTTTGTAATGTGAGTCATCTTATGGAACAATGATTTCATCCCGCACTGATCCAACCCACTGCATGGAAGCAGTGCAAAGGGGGCAGTGGGACCCTGTGGCTGGGCATGGAGAGAGTAGGACAATCCTTTTCAGTGTTAGCCTTCTCCTGGGTTGAATTAAGAGTACTTCTGCACTCCTGTTTGAATTAAGCATACTTCCAAAGCCCTGTGAATCCTCAGCGGCAGGGTGTCGCGCCTTTTTTCTTGCACGGAGAGCTCCCTTTGTTCCTCGTTATTTTGTTGGTAACTTCAAACTATAATAAAAGGCGTCTGAATTAAATGAAGATTTTGTGCTTGTGTAAGAGGTTAATAAAATGAAGACATGCCCTGCTAGGAGACATTTGAAGAATGCATTTCACTTGTCTCTCCTCCCCAGACCGTTCGACATCATTCAGTAAAGACTATAATATTTGTACAAAATCATATATCATTAAGAACACGTAATTTATTGTAAGAAGGGGATTGTATAGGTTCTAATAAATATCACAAGGGGCAGACATCACCCTAAGAAAGGAGCCAGCACCAAATGGTGTTATCCCAGAAAAAAGGAGACTTTGCCATAGTGGCAGAGCCACAATGTGCTGCCTCTTTAACTATTCAGTGACAGAAGTTATGTAGGATTCATAGAAGATCTTCTATGTGAACATGGCAAAAAGTATTAAAGTAAAACTGACAACAATTGCACGACTTTTTGCCCCCTGAAATGTCATGCATCTCAATATCATTGCAGTTGTTGGACCAGGATGGCAGGAGTATCAGCCAGAAAAAGTAAGACTGCTTTTATGGTTCCCCATAGGTCCTGCAGACTGTTGCTAGTCTCTAAGCCTTTCCCCTTCCTCGAAGGGGAAGGGAGAAGAGAGTAGCTTAAAGCTTCCACCCCAAGCTAAAAGGAATAAGACTGTCCCAGTGAGGACCAGTTTCTTCATTATGACTTTTGAGCAAGAGGCTTTTTGGAAACAAGCTCCAGGAAGTTCATAAACCTCCTGCTCATCCTTGATGAGCCACTGGACACGTAGCAGCCCGTGTGCTGAGCAGAATTATGCTGTCACAGCTGGTGGCAGCCACGTGTCCCAGGGTCAGGCAGGGAGAGCTGCTGCTATGATGGAGAGGGTCAGTGGAGCCATCTCGTCAGCTGAATTTACTAGGGCTTGAGTGCAGCCTAATTCCTCTGTGGAAGGGGCTTGCTTGCACACAAGCTACGGGTGAATCAGAGGAGAATGACTCAAATGATCTTTATTCCAACAGAAGTTTTACAAAACCTCATAAATCACTCTTTTTGGCTTGTCTGGTTAGTTTTTTCTTGTTGCTATTTTAACTGCAAGGACAACTGTTAAACTCTATCAGCTTTAAAGAAGAAACTTTTTTGCACAAAGACTGGAGACCAAGCAGAAAAGGAAGAAAATACTACAAAGCACATTCAGATGCTTGAAAACACAAAGCCTTGGCACAATTTGGAGTCCTGGGGTAAGGGACTTGCCATCCTGATTTGGGGCTAACCGTGGGCTGACCCACTGCACCAGTGGGTCATTCCTCTGCCGTTCCTCTCCCACAGGAGTCAACTTGGAAGATACCTGAAGATCACCTGGAAGTTTTGAATTGCCTCTGAATCAGAAAAAGCTGTGAGCAATCCTCTTTTCTGTAAGCAATCCTCAGGAGGGAGAACTGCCTTGAAGCCACTCACACTGGCTGTGCAAATGGTACTTGCACAGCCAACCTCACTACAGCCACTTTGTCCTGCAGATGTGAATATTTTGTTCTTAGCTTCTCTCAGAAGTGAAAAATATCTCCTTCAAACATGAAGGCAGATTTTTTTTCTCATTGGTTGGTGACGCTTTTCCTGCTGACTTCAAGTTTGCCTGTAGTTCATGAATCTAGGAAGCACTTTGAAGTTTTACATGCAGAGGAAGCTTGCTGTGTGGCTTTCTCCAAAGTCCCTCAGCTTTAGGAATGAAGTCTAATTACAGGCATTTTTTTCATTTGTGTTATCAGACTGTCTGGAAAATCGACAGAAAATTGAACAGCACAATACGGCCTAATATTTTCAAGTTACATTAAAGAACAATAAAAATACGGTGATGCCAGAGACAAGATCTTTTCTAGCTATTGTGAAATTGTTTTGCCTGACATCTAAAAAGCAGATTTTCAGAAGATAAATGATATTATCTTGAAAGCCTCAGCCTCTGCCATTTGCTTTTATTTCAGTTCAAAAGAGACTTGAAGTGCCAGTGCAACTGGCTACACGAAGCTTGATGCACTATCAGTAAATAAATTTATTACCTCTTCAGATTCAGTATCCAACTACAGATCTTGAAGAGCTGCGTATGAGACCACCGTGATGACAAGCGCTTTGCAATGGAGCTGTCCCTTCAAGCTCTGATTTACCAGGCAGGTCCACTAGGAAGGCACCACCTTTTTCGCTCTACAGCAGTGTAGAGTATGTCAAGCCCAGTGGGATAATAATCATCCTACATCAGTTCCTCCTTGTAAAGATGAGAAACAAAGTTGCCTGGGGTTGTGGGAAGGGAGAGAGAAGTGATGCTAGGAGACCCCAACAGAACACATGATGTTTTCAGCAGCCAGAAATGTCATTAATTGCTTTCCACCAAATGCCATTCAAGAAAGAATTGAAAGTTATTGACAGTGATGATTTTATATTTCCAGATACGGATCTGGTGCTGCACTTGCAGGGACACCTTGAATACATGGAGTATCTGTGTTAACCTGCATTCACTGGCAAAGGAAATCCAGCATCTTCAAAGCCTGTCACAAGTGCTGGGCAGGCGCAGAGCAGCGCACACAGTACCTGCGACACAGCCCAGAGCTGCTCAGGATGGCACAACAGTACAGTGGTTTGACATGCCTGACTGTTTGGTCTGGGAAATCTGGATGGGGCTACCTTTCAAATCCCAGTGGTTATTAGTGCATTTACTTCTCACCCTTGGCACCCCGACACACAGACTGGCAAACTCCCTGGGCTGTCAGTACGGTGCCTGCTCTGTTCAGGCGCTCACTCTTTTCCCTTAGCAAAGCAGATATTTCCCCCTGGGGAAAAGGGTCCAGGGTCTCCCCCAGCACAGCAATCACTGCCACGGGTGCATGGCCACAGCAGCGTGGTGCGTGTACGCAGTGTGCATGGGATGGACTGTATCGCCTCAAAACCCAGAGCAGGTACCTCAGTAAAGCACAGCCTCCTGATATCCCAAGCAGCCAGGGAATTAACGCTGTGGTACAGACAGGCCAGAAGAAGAGGGAGAAGAGCTCTGCTGTAGCAGTGCAGATCCACCCCAGGGCACTCAGCCATCCAAGGCAGAGCCCCTTTCCAGGCTCCATGCTGCAGCATAGAGCAGAGCATGGCCAGGAGGGAAACTCTTAGGGACAGCCCAGAGCCCATCATCCCAGCTCGGCAGCACACAGAAAACATCCAGCTCCTCTCCAATTTCAGCCCTGAAAAAGTTGGATAAAAGGTCAAACATAAAACTTGCCTCTGAAATGAGATTAATCTATATAAAGGTTTTTGAGTGGCAGGAGGATTTGTTAGACTGTGATGTGATGCCATGCGCATGTCTAATAAGGGTTTTGATTGACAGGCCAACACTTAATAGATGTGTCTTTAGGAATAATTAAGCCTGTTGAATGGCACTGTGTTATCTGAAGAAAAAGGGGTCACATTTTCAATTTTATCTGTCTTCTGCCACATGATACAGCAAGAGAGATAACATTTCATTTACGATCTGGTAATCTGTTTTCTAAACTAGCTCCATCCACATCCTTTCCTCTGAGTTGAGGTATGGTGGGTTACAGGCCCTGGGCAGCCATCAGAGAGAGCATATGAATGAACTTTACCAGCTACATTAAAAAAACCCCAAACCCCCAAACTTGTCCTTTTTAAATACCAATTCTCAGCCACCTGCAATCAGTTGTGTATGAGGGGCAACTCCCAAGGAAGAGAACTGCAGCTGCATCCACTTATTTTGCCCTCGCAAGTAGATTCTCAGCTGATGTAAAAGGACAGAGCCTATTGCACTTAGTAGCATAATTTTGCAACAGCTGAGGACATGTGCTTGAGACTTTAAATTAGCCTTCAATGTAAAGTTGCGTTTCTGTTAGCTGGTTGGCTAAATAAGGACATGTCTGTAAAATTGCAAATGTTGCAACAACGCAGCTAAGAGGAAGACAGGAGGAACAGTTGCTCAGAGCACAGGTATTTGGGGGAAAATTAGTGGAAAATGCTCCCATGATACATCTGCTTTAAATTCTAAGCTGTCCTCTCAGGTCCTGGTTGACTTCATGGGTTGCAGAGCAAATTGTCATAGTGTAGCTCTCAAATATGTATCTGTGGAGTCTGCCTTAAAATTCCATGTGTTGCTCTGACTCTGCGTTCCAAGCGGTTGCACAAACCCAGAAAAGCACTATGGGGAAACACAGAATAAAGCTATGGCAGGAAAAAAACTGTGGGTAGAACATGTCGCAAAGAGCAGAAAAGTAACTGAACCACCCAGAGCATTAGTTAAGGTTGTGTTTTGGGAGCTGAAAAATGGCAAGAAGTTGAGAATGTTGCAGAAAGATGCAGATTCCCCAGCTCTGGCTGGGGACATCAGGTGGCAGCAGCAAATAGGTCCCTGTGGCTGAGCAAAGGGTGGCTGGACGAGACGCAGGGTTGGAGAGCTCCATCCCGTTAAATGATTAATGCCTTGGCTAGGTGAAACCAAAGGTCTTTTTGCCCTTGCACTAATGACCTAATTCTGTACTTTTTGCTCAGGGAAAATTTTTTTGTCATTTTTGATGCCCCAGGAATAATATTACATGAAGGAGAATCATCAGCCTTTGAAAGCCAAGTACAGTTTCTGTTTGAAACAAAAAGCCTGTTGGCACACCCGAGGCAAAGATGGTCTTCGACATTGTTATCCTGTCTTTAGACTTCAAGAGGTTGAAAAATGCTGACCAGGTGATCTCAAAGTCCTTCAATGTTTATGATTTTTCCAATGACACAAAATATTCCAGTACTTTCACCTAAAAGTGTTTGGAGTCTAACTGATCAAAGTGTTTGGCAGTGCAGCCTGTACGGTACTAAGGATAACTGGTAAGGAATCACATGCATGTGAAAAATAAAGGACAAAGTGGTAGGAGCAGTTGAAAGGATAAATACACCATTACGCGGGGTATGCTGGCATCTCTTATCTGACTCATATGACTACTTGAATTGTGTAACACCCCACAGTGTTTCTGAAATGGGCCCATTACTGTGATGCCTAACACTACTAGAGATGATCGTGTTGAATCACAGTTTTTTCCCAGATGAGAAAGACTCAATCAAGGCGATAGTCACTTCAGCTGAGAAATACTTGTCCTTGGATAGGAAAAATATCTTAAAATATTACTTATCGAAGTGGTGCTTTGTCAAAGATGAAGTTTGTTCTTCATAGTGACCCAGATCTAACAAATTTTGAAATGTGACATGAGTAAATACTAAGATTTCTCAATATATCTGAAAATTATATTCTGTATCATAAAGTGACCTCAGCACTGAAAATAAAGCAACAAATGTTCTAGTAACTCAGAGTTGAACAGGAAATTTGGGAGAGGAGGAACAGGACCCAACCCTGTTGCTTGGGGCAGGGTCACTGGGAGAAGGCTGCAGCAGTGGAAGAGGTTGCAGCACCATGTCCTCTGCAAATCCAGCACAGGACCTGACCTGGGCCATGAGGGGTACGGCCCCAAGCAAAGTCCAACCGCAATAACTGTGCCGTGTTTTGGAAAGGAGACTGTTCTTCTGCAAGGGCACTGGGACCGGTCAGAGCAGCCGCTCCAGCTGGCAAAGGCAAATATGACTCAGTTTGGTCCATAGACATGGACCGACAGAGGCATCTACCAAGGTCCCTTGCCTGGGAGCCATGCTGACACCTGCATGTGGCTCTGGTGTTGAGGACTTCCTGCACCAGCCCTCGAGAGGGAAGGTAGCATGTGGGGTATCCACAGAGGAGGTAGGCCCAGGCTAAAATTAAACAGCTCAGCAAAAGTCTGGTGCCTCTCCTAACGCCAGAGCGATGGCACGTGCCTTCACCGGTCACCCTCTCCCACACCTCTTCTCTCCTTCCTGGGAGAAAACTTTTCTCTGCTCCCACTTCTTGGCCCCGACTGCCTTGTGTAGATGCTGGGTTGAGTCACACGCAGAGCTGGTAGTGATAACCGCCCTCAGGGTAATCTTGGTGTCTGAACGTAATGTTTGCTTGATTATTTGTAACCTGCTAAACTGCGAGCTTCACAGTCCTTGCTCTTATTCAATGCCATAAATAGTGTTAATGCAACACTTATCATCAAGCCTGCATGATGCTGATAGGCTTTCAGTTCATAAATCACATGTGTTTGTCATTTCTCTAACCACTGAACATGACAAATCACACATCTCTTTTGTCAAACTGCCCAGAGTTAACAAGCTATGCTTACTTCACCTTACAGAAAGTTCAGCTCTATTTAAAGCCAATTTAGACACACACAAAGAAGTAATAGAAGTGTTACAGAGAGATGCATGGCAGGGCTTGGAAGGGGCTTGCCATACCCAGCACAGAGCTGGGGCAGATGGTTAGCAACAGAAGTCAGTGATGGAGATGCCTGCTGACCGCAGAGCGCGGAGTCCTGGTCTCAGGTTGGGTCATGAACTGCTGGGAAAACTGCCTGACGCTGAAACCAACACAAGAGTAAATGAATGAAACACAAAATGTGATCTCAGGCTTGGTGTTTCTGCTGCTGGGAATGCTCTCCTTCAGCTGTCATTGCAACTCTGATCGGGTTCATGTAAAAGGAACGTATCAAACCATTGACAGGGCCAATTTAGTTACTTTAGTCATGTTAAATGCTACCTGTCCTATTTTATGTCCATAACCTAGCTACTTAAACCATGTTTCCAGTAGTTAGCTGATGCATTTTGCACAATGGGCAGTTACCCATCAATAACTGCCATAGCAACAATCAAACTCATTCTTCATATGCCACGAACAGTCCCCAAATGTAGTTATGATCACAGCCATAGTTACTGTCCTGAGCAATCTGGCCATCGTAGTTTGGGTCCTCCAGACAAAGGGGACTTTGGAGATGTTGATAAGGTCCACATTTATTTTTCTGGGTCTGCGCTATGTGTTGCCTCTTGGCTGGGTCCCGGGCAGGGCAGTGACCCTTTGCGGTGGGATGCGGTGGTGAGTGCGTGTGCTGGATACACAGGGTGATTTGGCAGCACGTATCTTGATAATTAATTTCCCCTTATCAACAATGATAACTCGAAGCATGATGTAACCTCTTAGTGGAGAGGGGACCTGATGGTTACTGACGGGATGTGGCTGTAAAGTCCCTCAGGACTGACATGAAGTATTCGGTAATGGTTTGCAAGTACTGAGTATGGATTTAGTTACCCCAGTGTTTTCTGTGGTGACTTATGGGATGAGGGAATAGGACCAGAAGCAGGAGCTCCATACACGTTTGGCTCTAGCTTCTCGATCTCTCAGACAGTTTTTGAAGCGAAGTCTTGTGTGAGTCTGTATCGAGGATATGGTTTCCTCATGACCTCCAAGGCTGCGATTTGCAGTACAGCCTCCCTTTTGCTTCCTTTTCTGTGGTGTTATTTCAGAGCAATAACTGATTGCTAGCATGCAATTTAGCAAGGACAGGATCAAAAAATTAGCCCTCACTGTAGCATTTGTGACACTTCAGAGACACTAGATTTCTTTCTCGCCTTAATCTGGGCTAACTGATCCCACTGTTCAGGAATAATATGCTGAAGGATTTGCAACCAGTTGAATGGCATATGTGTGTAATAAAATACAAGTGATGTGCAGCAATCCCCTACCCTGCAAAGACATGGACATCAGTGTGAGACCTGTGGCCACACAATAAATAGCAAGGACTGGCTAGTACCACGTCTCCCAGACACCGTGGGGGAAAGGAAAAACTAGTTCCTGCATTAATTCTGAGTTACAGTGGGCATGAGCATATGGGAAATAAATGTAGCTCAGCACAATGTTTAGCAGCTGATACAATAGGAAGTTTAAAGTCCAGCCAGACATCTCACACTGTGCATCACCCCACACCACACCTCTTCAGCCAGCGCTGAACAGCAGTGAGAAATCAGCATCAACAGCCGAGGATGGAGCGCCTGAGGCAGTAGAAATCCTCTTCACTTGAGGAGCTGGTGGTGTAGCACTGTGGGCTCGCTGCTGCTCCCATCAGTTCAAGAAACCACCAGGCACAGAGAAGCAGAGGGGCCCCCGTGGGACGCCCAGCAGCCGGGCTGCTCCCTGTGGCGTGGAGTCAGAGCCTGCATGGGGTTGTGTCTATACAGGAAAATTAACTCTGGTTTAAGGTCCTGGTGCTAAAGGGAGGTTTGGTCTGCTCCAGCTGCTTGTGCCAGCAGTCAGGCTGCAGCTGAGGAGGGAGGTGCTCCAGAGGGGAAGAAATGGTGGGTTTAAAATATGGCCCAAACCAGAAGATTGTGTTTTTCAACAAATAGCTGGTAGGAATTCCAGGAGCTGTGGTTTGTATGAGCTCTCCAGAGTCAGCAATCCTCACGATTCATCCCTTTACCTGGGTGCAGGGTGAGATGTGCTGCAGGTGAAATTTCCATGTTGAGTGGAGGGAATGGGGGCCACAGCCTGCAGCATGTCTATGCTGAAGCGAGTGCTGAAATAAAGTTATCTTTTGCAGGAACTAAAGAGTGGCACGGTGCTGTGTTAGTGAGCTGAGGATGCAAGAGACCGTTTTGGAGAGCAGAAAGGGTTTGTAACACCTGGCCCCTCTTCTCATCAGGGAGGGATCCCTAAGGAGTGTCTGCTCAAGCATTGCTCACTAAGAAATCTCAATACCAAGAGCATCATCCACAATCTTCCTGTGCCAACTACCTTACCTCTGAGGAGAAGAAACTGCATTTACCACCTGTATTATAGCACAGAGCATCACTTGATCACCACAGGGGAGGGTAAACAAGGTTTGTTTCACTACTCTCTTTATTTAGCTGTATTTTCTCCACCTCTCACCACAGCTGGGATCTATTCTCTGCTATAATAGCTGACAAGACACCTACAAGCTCTGAGCACGAGGCAGAGGATTTCCACCATGGGACAGGTGGTTCCTCCCAAGCACGTAGCTGAATGGCATAAAAACCCCACCCACGAGAACTGCTTTAACAACCTGATGCTCTGCAAAGGCTGGGTGCTCCAGTAATACCCCCCTGAGCCATAGCAGAGTGGAATGGGTGATACCCTGCATGTAGCCCAGCCTCTCACCAGCATGGTGGCACACCATCACTTCTGCCAGGGAAAGGGGATGCTCCCAGGGTCAGTTACGATTGCCAGCAGAGTCAAGGTGTCATAACATTAGAGCAACTGCATTATCTAGCCCCTAGCAGGGTCAGACGGGGAATGTGGTTTACTGTGTTATATAATTTGACATTAAGAAAAAAACTGTCCTACAAAGTGTTAATATGACTCAACCCCATGAAAGAAAAACGACACCCTCCTCATTTGCCCAAGGGCTTGTATCGCATTGAAGGTGCTTTTCCCTTCTGAAATGCTGCAGGGGTGTTTTGAACCCTGTTTAAACTGCTGATTTTTCTTTGCTTTGTTAGTCACAATCTCATCTCCTGAAGAGCTTAGTCTCTGCCAGTGGCCTTAAACAAAAGCAGTGCTGGAGCGGGCAAAGGGAGGTGCAGAGGGAAAGAGGATCTGTGATACCCTGTGAGGAGGCAGCAGTGTCGAGTGAGGAGGTGGTCCCCCATCCTCTCTCACCCTCTGACAGTCGTAGGGCTGGGAGATGAGCCCCCTCCTCTCCCTGGGACTGGTTCCCTTCGGGGGTCTATCTGCCCAGGCTTCACCTGAGTCAGGTGTGGAGGCACTGCAGGGCAGAGCCCCTGCCAGCAGCAGCAGCAGCTGCACCTCTCTGCATGTGGTTCCCTATCCCCATCCCAAATACTTGCCTTCCACAGGCATTAGAGCTGCACAAAGAGAAGCAAACAAGAGTTTGGGGGCTGATGGCAGCCCTGTGTTTGAGGACACAGGGAATTACCCCAGGCACTGGGAGGGTCTACGATGAGGCTGGGCAGGATGTCATCGTGCTTCATCGGCTCCTGCCGAGCCCAGAGACGAAATGCAAAGCGGAAGATGACACAGAGTAGATGACAGGTTGCCTTAGTGCCTCTGTTAAAACCAAGCTCCACATCCACAGCAAGGGGCATCTGAGTTTAGCTTTTGCACTGATGTTATACAGAATATTTGTAACCCTCAAAGCAAACTCCTGCAGGTGTTGCATAGGAAATGCAAAGCTGCCATTGGTCCCATGTGAGTAAGAAATTGCAACAGACGTGGAGGTGGCTCGTAACCTCCCTCCCTCCACCTTGTTGGCTGGAGAAGGACAGTCCCCACACCTCATCTGCCAGGATGTCCTCCAGCCCCTGGGCCTACCTGCTTGTCTGGGCACCGCCACTAGTGAATGCTATGCTAGCCCAGACCTCAGCTATTCATGGGCAAGAGTTTAAAATATGTTAACATCACTGTTGGTATGGTTTTTTTCTGAGTAGATCACCTCACAGCTGGTTTAATAGACGGTCATATTGATTTAGCTGCAGTGTCATTTGTCCTTCACTCATTTTTGGAGCTAAATTTAACCAAATCTTCAGTAACTGGTCAAATTCTCACACAATCAAATACTCTCTATCTTTTACTGAAGATATGCAAGGACTCAGCATCTGAGGTCTAGGTTGGGGGCTGGCAGGGCAAACTAGGACACCCCATCCAGAACTGGGACCAGGTTCTGCAAAGTGCCTCAAAGATGGGGAGTGGAGAGGCCGTACTGTAATCCTGACTTTCTTCATCTCTTCAGAAAGTGAACATGTGATGAGAAAAACAAATAAGGCTGGGCTCCCCTGCAGCCCCTCCTGGTCCCTCAGGATCCCAGTGGTGTCCAGGGCACCTCTCACCACTCTGATAAACCTCCCAGCCATCCCCTAATGCAAGTTAGGACTAAACCCTGCAGTTTTCCAACAAAACTTGTAATTCCCAAAGAACTTCAATGGATTTCAGATTCTAAACTCCTTTGGTGCTTCTGATAATCCTTGCCTAAAATCACAGCATTTAAACAATGCAAGGCAAGTACATGAAGATGAATTAACCCAGTCTTGGTTCATGCAGTAATTAACTACTCAGTTCCCCAAAAAAATTTTAAAAACCTTTGAAAACAACTCGATGTCAAAGTTCAAAAATAGTGTTTTCCACTTCCTTAGTATTTTTTATGCTCTTGAAACCCACACAGATATGGCAAATTCACAGAAATGCCATGTAGATATGGAGAAAAATTATAGTTTATATTAAAGTAAACCAATAATAAGAAGAATAACCAAGAATAAGAATTACAACATAATAAAGTCAGAGCCACAGGTGTATAGACAGAATAAGATTTATTTATTTGTTGTTCAACCAACAAGTTGGGTGAAACAGCAAGCAAATGTTTCTGTCCGCAAGCCCTAACAATGCAATCAGAAGCAGCAAACTTGAAGTTTTGCAAGTCCAGATCGTATTATTCCTAAGTTTTGCTGAACCAAAGTGACAATTTGACAGGGAAGCATAGAGCAGGAGACATTAGCAAGAAGCATGAGATGGGGAAAGGGTAGTTATTGTCTGCAGAGTATTGATGGTTCATCCTGGGTCAGGTGAAAACAAGAATATACCCTAAAACTAATACCTGTGCTGAGTTCCTGTTTTTTAGTACTCTGCAGAGTTACGAATTTTCATTCCCAGGTTCATCGTTTGAAGGTCTTTCTCAGGTTTCCCTTGAGGATCAGGGCTGGAGCAGTACCAGCTCTTCTGTGGGGAATATGCCCTTGGGAACCCCAAGTTTTCCTAATTTCTGCACAAAAGCCATGTCTGGTAGGGAGACCTGTCTGTTTTTGCCTGTGTACTTGCTGCAGAGCCCTTATGCCCCAGCTGCAGGCGCCAGACCTGGAAGCCAGCAGGTCCGCCAGCCCCGGGGGGATGCTGGCCCCAGGCTGCAAGCCTGGCTACTATGCAGGGGCACCCACCTGGTCCTGGCTGGTGGGAAGCCCCTGGCACAGGAGCTGTGGAGAGCTACACATCATGGAGCAGCAGGAGGGAGACAAGGAGCCCTGCAGGTCCGAAATGCCCCGGGACAGGAAAGCAGGAGAAAAGGAGGAGAGAGGGATGCTCCTTGTTCCTCGCTTTGGAGTAACTGGAAATAAAGACACTGTGCGAGTGCCCTGGCTGCATAGAGCTTTTCAGCTTCACCAGACAGATAAGTAGAAAAGACATCTGCCAGCAAAGGGAGTTCGACTGGCTTGGAAGTTTGTGGCTGTGATTTGGACCCTTGTCATGCCCACGTACTGTGTCACTGCGAGAGGAATTCAGTTACCATGGGTTACCCTATCAGTACAGGGACCAAGTGCCTCCCCTCCCAACAGCTCTATAAAAAGAGTCTCTCCAAGATACTCCAGCGGCTCCTGCCTACCAGCGCAGCAGACCGGGAGAAACTTGGCTGCGGGGAGAGAGGGAGGGCCACCAGAGGAGGTGTCAGCATGCTGTCTGCTTTCCAGTTTCAGTGCCACTTCCTTCTCATCTTCCTGGCAGCCTCCAAGGGGGAAACCAGATACCTAGAGGTGAGCAATGGGGCTGACGACTAAAGCGCCTCGCTGTGCTTTTAGCTGCTGTCTTCTAACTTGTACTCCCAGCTTTTGAGCATCGTGCTTTTTCTCCTCTCCCTTCCTATTCCCACTTCTCTTGCGTTAAACCTACACCTGGGTAACATTAATGCAACAGTCCCACCCGCCCCCACCATTTGTTTATCCTCCCTTTTCTCAAACTTGCATTTTTGCTGAGGATTTAAGAGACTCGCTGTGCAGTGAGCTGCTGGGCTCACCTCTTAGGTGTCAGGTTTGTTCCCCTCTGCTGCAGGTTGGCAGCTTTCTGACTGAGCTCTTCCACAGCTGCACCGTTTCTGGAGGAAGGATTTAATCTCCTGGTGCCTCTTCTTGAGAGGTGCAGAGAGGGGGCTGCATTTCACTTTGCCCCAGCCTCTTCTTGCCCTCTTTCCTTCACCAGGTGAGGGATGCTGGTGAAGATGAGCCCTTCCTACTCCTCAGTGAAGATCTGAAGCGAGAGCTGTCTGCAGGGCAGATCTACCGGCGGTCACTCCGTGAGTTTCTTTGGTGCTCTGGTGGGGACCATCAGTGGGTGGGAGAGTCCTGGGGGGGACCTCAGGGAGGGGAAGGGGCTATTTGGGAGTGACAGAGCTGCAGGTGCTTTTTGCAAGGGCAGGGGGAAGAAGGATAAATTGTTAAAATCTCAGAAAAACTGTGGTTGAGGCAGAGGGATCGAAACGGGGCTCTGAAAAGAGGCTCAGAGTTGAGGGTCCCTAATAATGGGAGGAGGATGGGGATCGTCCACCCATGTCCCTGGGCAGGGTCATATCTCCAGGGGATGGGGCAGGTGGAAAAGCTGTGATTAGAGACAAATCTGAAGGAACAAGGTATTTGTGCACATACACACACATGCAGAGTTTTCTGCTCAGAGGTGCTTCAACATCTCATCCCCACCTGCACACCCCATTGCATGCCTGTGCTCACACCTGTGAGTTACTATTCATCCTCCGATGCTCAGCAGGGTCCTAACTGCTTCAGCTGGGTCTCCCTCTCCTGACTGCCAGTGAGGTCTCAGAG
This sequence comes from Balaeniceps rex, assembly GCA_013401315.1. Classification (NCBI taxonomy): domain Eukaryota; kingdom Metazoa; phylum Chordata; class Aves; order Pelecaniformes; family Balaenicipitidae; genus Balaeniceps; species Balaeniceps rex. Next base: position 50,418 of record VYZW01043332.1, on the reverse strand, counting down.
TGGGGGTCTCTCCGCGCCACCCTCCTCCCTGCTCTGTGAGACCTGGCGCTGGGTCTCCCTCCCCAGCAGGCTGAGGCAGCAGCCCTCTGTCTCTGTTTCTGCAGGGTGCATCGACATGCTGAGTATAGAGGGGCAGTTCACCTTCACTGCAGAGAAACCGCAGCTGCACTGTGCGACCTTCTTCATCGGGGAGCCCGAGGAGCTCATCACGATAGACTACGACTTCGTAAACATTGACTGCCAAGAGGGCGATTTCCTGAAGGTAAGAAGCTGGCAAGTCCTGCTGCACTTGCCCTTCCCTGCTCCCATCTGACGTGTGAGACATTTACTACGTATAGAAGGGGGAGGCAAACGTGTGTGCGCACGAGCACGTGTGTGTTTGAGTGTGCAGAACAGGCTTTCACAAAGCAGCCGTCTCTGGGAATGCCGCTCCTCCTCCCTGAGGCACTTTGGATACATCCCCCACCATCACCACCCCCCTAAAGCAAAGTCGGATGTAGGCTGAGGATCCCTCCCCAAACTGCAGCACCGGCTCTTCTGAACTTTTCCAGGAGCTCCTCTACTGAGTGTCCACACCTGGGGGACCGACTGAAAAGTTTGGTCAGTACGAGCCAAGCCCCTCAGCCCCGTTAGGAGGGTTTTCTCATTGCACCATGAATCACACAAGCCCTGCAGATAGTGATACAGCTTTCTGAATGGCTGCTGACTGCTCCAGGACCTCCACTCGCAGGTGGCATTAATAAGCATCAGCTTATTAATGAGTGGATCGTTGCAGGCTTTCCTTCAGATGGCTCCACTAGAGCTTTTCAGGACGTTGGCTCTGAACAGAAAGAGGTTCATGACTCAGAGCCATTTATATTCCAGCACCGAAAAACTTTACCATTGCATTTTGCTGGCAGGCAGAAGTGTTGACCAAGACCTGAACCTGGTTCAGGAGAGAAGGGGAGGCTCCATGGCCCGTGGCTGCTCCCCTCACCTTGCGCTCTGCCCTTCACACTGCAGCGGCCAGTGGCTGTGCACAGCACAGACCGCATCCTGGCTGGTGGCGAGCTGAGCTCCAGGGAGGAGGAGGAAAGCTGCCCTTCAGCCCTTTCCTTGTGTCTCTCTCTTGGAGAGATGCTGTGCCCCTGCTTGTTTTACCCTGGGGAATCCTGTCCCTCCATCCCGTACCCCCGGCTGGGGTCTCTCCCCATGTTGCTACAGGGAGGCTGATTCCAGCCTCTTGTGGGTCCAAGGATTTTGTACCTAGACTTACAACCACTTATGGAGGCTAGAAAAATGCCAAGAGATCTTTGAGGCTTTACAGAGGTTTCCTTCCTTTGATCATGGGGTCCCCAGTTTCTGCATTATACTCCTGTATTTATACAGCTAGCTTTTCCCTGGTGTAATTTGAGCACCCACATCTCATTACTTCAGGAAATTTACAGCTCCGGCAAATCCAGAGACTGATCCTGCAGCTTTTCCATGAGGAAGTCCCACACATACTCACATTATGATTACTCACTGAGGTGATGGCAGGATCCGGTCCTTGGATTTTCGAAGTATTGACTGGAGTGTAGAAGGAATTACCGGGTGAGAGCGGCTGGGAGGGAATTGAAACAGCAAGGCAGGCAACTGCGCAGCTATGTTGGTGTTAATACAGATTTCTAGTTCTGACACGTTTCTGACACATTTCCCTGAAGACAGTGAGGGCAAATTGTTGCTATTTTTGTTTTGAAGGAAAGATTTATGGAGGTTGCTGCTTACAGTCCAGCCAAGTAGGCAGCATTTGTTCTGCTTTCTAGTGGCTAGGATGAGCTGAAAAAACAGACACAGGAGAGAGCAATACCTCTGCCAATAATTTCTCCCCAAAGCTTTATTGTATTTCAATACCTCTGGAAGGCCTCTGGGCCCATTAGCTGCAAAACATGGATGGTGGAAAATTACAGGCCAGATCAATGGACTTAACGCCCAGAGTTTGAGAGGGTGACGTATGTTTCATGTGGCTTCCAAATCAAGCTGGTCAAAAACTTCTCTTAGCAACAATGAAATTGCAATAGTAAGATATAAAAAAAAATTATGCAAATGTGATGATGCTGGAGCAAAAAGAGCTGCTTCCCTCAAAAAAAGGTCACCAAATTTGCCACCTGAAGAAAATAAAGACAACGTTAAAACTGAAATGTATCCCTTTCCTAAATACAGATTGAAGCTTGAATAATTAGTTAAATGCTAGGAAATTGATAAATACAAAGAATTTTTGTTTTTAATTGGTGGCTTTGAACAGGTCATCTGGCATCAAAATAAAACGGTGTCTGTAATACTTCATGTTTCTGTTCTCTGCTAACAGAGCGACAAGTAAAAGCCTTGTTTTCAATTGTTGAACCCTGTAGGTATTTGATGGCTGGATACTCAAAGGAGAGAAATTTCCCAGTTCCTTGGACCATCCCCTCCCCACTTCCCAAAGATACATAGACTTTTGTGAAAGTGGCAATATTCAGAGGAGCATCAGGTCATCACAGAATGTGGCAATGATCTTCTTCAGGATTCACCAGCCAGGCAATGGATTTACCGTCACAGTCAAAAAAAAGGCCAACCTCTTTCGTAAGTCTGCCTTTTATACTGCCAAATGGGCTTACGTTTGGGGCAGGAAGCAAAATGAACATGTTGGTTTGCACTGAATTCTCTCACTGGCGTTATCTGCACTGACACGGCTCCAGTAACGCCAGTGGAGCCAGGCACACCTGCATACCTGAGGATTTGACTCAGGCTCAGTGTGTGTCTCAAGAAAAAAAAAAAGTTAAGTGTAAGAGATAACTTAGGCATAGCTTCAATATTCAGGACCAGAAGGCTCTTTCTTTCAAAGACAATCTCTTCCAATCTAATATTGTCATGTTCCAACACATTGGCTAGAACAAACAGTATTAATCTAGAGAGTTTAATCTCAGCAATTTCTAGATCTGGGTGGACAACGAGGAAAAAATATTTGAAAAAGTTCAGCAGCGAAAACAGTGTATTGAATAGTTGTGTGATAGTTATGAGTGATATATGATCCCCAGGATCAATTTGCAAGTTATTTCCCTAAGCCTGTGAGCTCCCAAGGCACAAATAATGGTCACTTGCATATTTTTTTCCAAGAGGGGACAGGACATTTAACAACTGTTGTTCAGGCCAGTCTGATTTATCTACCTCACCACGCAAAGGATGAAGATGACAGCATGTCTGCCCTGTCCTTACTCCAAGTTGTTCAGACAGAAGCCTGCAAGCTGGGTCTCCACGCTGGTTTGGCTTCATGCCCGTGGATGTAATAACTGTGTGCAGCTGCTGGAGGTGCCTTGTGTCCTTCACTGGCCTGCTGAAGCAGCTGCAGGCCTCCAGGGCTGCTTGGAGGATCCCCTGGGTTGCACAGGCAGATGATAAGCTACTCCCTTACCTGAACTGTTAAGTTTGAACTTTAAGATAAAATCAGCATGTACCCACTCTGGTTCCAATGGGATGTTTTGCAGGGTAAGGAACTCCAGTTAAGAGGAGCAGAATACAACTTAGGGGTTTGCTGGCAATATCAGGCGATAACACTCAAACCTAAACAAAAGCTCTGTATCCATATTTAGCCTGCTTCAAACTGGCAAACAGTATGAGCCCCCGACAACATGAGCCCCTGATATATGGATTTGGGGTGTGAGGTCTCCCATTGACTGTTTCACCCTCAAGTTCTGCCAGACCTCATGCTACACAGTAAGTAACGGGCAGGGAATTTTTAGGGGAAAAAATGCTATGCAAGAACACCAGAAAATGCCTTATGAGTAATTTTCAGCATTTGTTGTAACTCTCAGCAATTAAATCGTCTGTTCTTTGTTAGTACTGAAAGTACATCATTTTCCTACATGCAGTGATGACTGCCCAAGTAACTCTTGTACCTTTCCCCGTGCCCCAGCTTGCAATGTCATCTCTCAGACTCCCTCAGGAAGGTTTACCATGGTCATTCCTCATCAGCACAGAAACTGCAGCTTCTCCATAATCTACCCAGTGGTGATAAAAATATCTGATCTTATCCTGGGACATCTAAATGGCCTCTTTTTAAAGGTGGGTTGTTTGTTTCCTAAGAAATTACTACCATGTACAGGTTTCCTGGGCACGGGAGAGGGAAGGGGGTGAAGTGGGAATAGCCTGTGGCACTGGCGGCTAAGGCATATGCGCTCCGGACCACGTGCACACACGCTGAGGGCTCTGGCTTCCCCTCCGAGACGACAGCTGGGTCTGTCTCTGTCACTATTGTCTCTGTAATGTTGCAGAGGCAATCAAATTATGCAAACTACCATTAATGCATGTAAATATTGTTTGCCATTACAAAGGGTAAGAATGTCATTAGAAAGAAAGGAGTGCTCTCCCGGAGAACTGTCTGTCTGTCTTTAAACAATGAAAGCAGCAACCACCCTGAACAGAGAAAGGAGACATGGGTTAGATAGTGAGGTATTAGCATGGAGAAAATACAAACATGCTCGCAACAGAGGCTCGGCATGCCTCTGCTCCATTTGCTTTGATGCACAGCATGGGGCTGGGGTTTGGCCACAGCATTTGGTGATCGGTGACCACCAGACAGGAGAGGAGAAGAGCTGTTGGTGGCACCCTGTGCCTGGGAGGTCTAAGAAGGTGCAAATTCCAAAATATCCAGAAGGATAGGAGTAAGAAAGTTTGTTTTCTGCTGCCAGTGAGACTGGCAGCCTAGGTCCTTCATGGGGACTGCCAGTGTCCGAGCAAACCAGGCTTTGAGAGATGGGCGAGTTGACTTATTCAGCAGTGGACAGAAAAGGGACAACAGCAGGAGGACAATAAAGAAATCAGGCAGTTAAATAGCAGCATATGGGTGACAGCCCAAAGGTGCACAAGGTGTCAGTGCAAGATGTTTTTGGCAAGCAGCGTTAATTTTCAGGAAAAGAACACTCGTGGTTCTAATATACAGTGAGCCATTGTCATCATACAAAACTACTCTTTTGGTTAATTCCTACTTTAATTAAACTTTGCCAGAATAGTGCATTTTAGCAACACTTATTGCTTAGGAATAAGTATGGTACAGCGGAGCATAAGTTCCTGCCTGCCAGCTGAGTGTAGGCACATGTGCAGCCCATGCCTGTATTAATTTTATTACATGTCTAAGCATCCAGAATCAGATTGCTTATCTGCACTAAAAGCAGTTGAATCAACACCTTAACTACTTGTCAGTAATTTTCAGAGCCTGCTTAGGTCTTTCTTTGGAATCCCTTAAGGAAATTAACTGACAAATGTCAAATTGAAGTAGTGTTGCTCAGGATGAGATCAGCCTGATTTCACACAGGTTTGAGCACAGAGGACTTCTAAAACATACGGTTGGCTGCAATCATGTCTAGAGAACTGCTACCTTTTGAAGATAAATGATAAGTAACTTTTAATCTCTGCCTTTTTAGAAACCATCAGCAGGCTGCACAGGAGTGGGAGATTTTGTAGAGCTGCTAGGAGGAACTGGCTTGGACCCATCCAAGATGTTTCCACTAGCTGATCTTTGTCACTCGTTTCACGGGTCTGGTAAGAACTCCTTCTTCCACTTGCCTCCATGTGATAAAATGATTAACCAGAGGGAGTCCTGCAGAGCCCCCCTCAAACCTGGATTTCCTGCTAGACTGGTGAATTTCACGTGTAGCAGAGCATGACAGCTAGAGCTATTCGAGCCTGCAGCTGGGTTGTGTGATACAGCACACCCCCAACCACCTCCACTTGCCCTGCAGTAATCATTATAACAAGGTTAAGTTACACATATTTTTAAAATTCTTGTCCTATGACATGTATGACTATTGAAGTGTCAACAGATAAATGAGCCTGGAAATTCATAACAAGTTAAGGCAGAGCAATTACATTTTCATTTAAGGAGTTTTTTCTCACTTGCTCAGTGTTTCCAAAGCTGCCTTTTCTGCGGCAGGAGTAACACATACCCCAAAAGCCTCAGAGCTCCCACTCTCTGCTTTGAACCCTGGAGGAGCTCTGAACCTGTTTCATTATCATGCCAGGTCGGTGACGTCTTTCTCCACATAAAAATAAGAATTCCCTGTTTCCCTAATGTTCAGTACAGCAGAGTACAAAGTGTTGCAGTGATGTGACAGACCGGTCCCTGTGGCGCGTGTGTGGTACCTCAGGAGTATGAATGGGTGCACCAGCGAGGGTGCACCAGAGAAGCGCTGTTTCTGCAGGGTTGGAGAGCAGGGACGTGCCTGGCACTTTGCCCCTGTGGCCTCCCTTGCCTTTCATCACACCACAACCTAATGATCCAGGCACTTTTTAAAGGTTTAACTGGCAAGTGCTGGTGCTGAGTGAATACTGAGCACTGCGATGAGATTAAAATGTGATTTTCTGGTGGTGTGAAGGAAGGGAAATCCTATCCTGGCAGCCCCTGCTCTCCCAGTGACCCACCAGATTTCTCCTCCAGTGAGGAAGGTGCTCCAAGGTCCCCAAATGAAACAGGCTTTGCCAAACCCCTGCTCAAATGGCTCATCTAAAGCAGTGGTTAGTGATACGCTTGATTTCCCTCAGAGTGCGTCCATATGCTGGGCACTGCCATTTGAGTTTGTCTTGGTGGGACTCTCACATGCCTTTGATACTGTGAAGAACCTTCTTACACACAAAACCACTCATCCCTCTAACAGGAAACATTTCAGTATTGTTAATTTTTGATATCTCCAGGATAGGGTGCCATTACCCTTACCCATCGCTCGTGGTATCTAACAGTAGCATACCTTCCCAAATGCAAACATGTACAGACCTCTGCGTCATGTCTATCTATACATACGTGAGACTGCGAGTGGATGGGAAGTGAGTGGCATTTGCATGAGTAAATGTTACAAGACTTGATTAAATACCCAAGCCATTGTAAAGTAAAACTGACAAATACAAAAGAAGGTATTTAGTCAGTAATACCACCGCTGGCTGGTCATTAATACATACAACATTGCTTTGTTTCCAAAATTGTATGTACCGGTGCTTTGTAATTCCCAACACTTTATATCTCTTTTCCCTCCCTCTCATATAAGTGTGTCTTTATATCTTCTCTATATCTTTTTTCCCTAACTAGCCCAAATGAAGATTGGCTGTGACAATACCGTGCTGCGAATGGTCTCCAGCGGCAAACACATCAACCGTGTGACATTTGAGTATCATCAACTTGATCCGCAGGAAGCAGAAAACAGAAAGGAGAACAGCATTGAGGAATTCTGCTTTCCTAGTATGTGAGAAACCAGGCCGCACATTTTCACGTAGGTAATGAAAATAAGGTTCTGGTGAATTAAAAAAATGTATTTTTCCTTTAACCAGCTGTTATTATCGAGCCTTTCTATGGTACAAGCATGATTATTTTTTCACACAAATCCGTCATTCCCATGAGCAAGCAGGAAAAAGCAATCAATATATTAATCTTTGTTATTATAATTACATTTTTTCTGCAGTATTTAAGCTCATTTACCATATCGAAAATCAATAGCAAGAACAGAAGGCTATGTTTCCCGTATAAATGTTATTAGGAAAACAGACTCAAACTCTCTGTGTATCTAGTCTGAGGACATATGAAACCTACAATAAGTATAAACTTCATGCAGCAACTTTATCCTTTTATATCATCTATAAACAAAAAAATTAGATGGTGGAATACACTTCCAGTTTTGTAAGAGGAAAACCAACATTAGCGCGTGTAAAAACTGCTGGTTTGTTTATGACTATAAATGTAGTATTTATTTCTAATGACATGTTTTTAATAAAAATTTATAGCATGGAAACTTCCTTACACAACTCAAACATGAATAAATACATTCAAAGAGTTGGCAAAATGCTATTATGTTGTATTTTTCTGAAGAGCTCTTTTAACATTCTGGTTAACTTCCTAAGTCTTGTGCAGTTTTCTGGAAAAGATAATTTTGAACATATATTGCTGTAAAACTGTGGACTATTAAAGTAACATTATGGGCAGAAATTTGGTTTGCCAATGTTGCATACACCTTCATGTGGAGTGCCTTCTAGCTGTGCGCTTACTGGCACCTTCCCTGTTTAAGGTTTTCGGTCAGGTGTCCTGCTGACCCGAGGAGGCAGGGATATACAAATGTAGATTAATTTTTTTCCATACCTTTGGTGACCCGGAAGAGGAGTGTAAGCCTGGAGGGCTCTAGGAAGCACAGCAAAGCAGAGGACCAGGGTTGTGTCCTAGCTCTGAGGGAGGCACATGGACTGATTTCATGTGTTTTCTGGGAGTGCTACCTGGCAATAACGAGAGCAAACAGTTCCCCCTCCAATGTTCAATTAATGGTCAACACTGACTAATCCAGCTGCATGCCTGAGATCTTCAGTCCTGATTTCTGGCTCTTAATCTCATAGTCAGTCACCAGAAATCAAGTGTCTTGAGTATTCAGCAGCTCTGAAGTTAATCTGCCCAACTGAAGTGGGTAAAAACTACAGGAAGCCTCAGACTCTCACTCTGTAGGGTTTTGGGAACCCAGTTTTGGCAGCTGACTCATGAATGTGTTTGGCAGTCTGGTCAGACTCAGGAGAGCATGTCCACTATGCAGGGCTGTGTTTATGTAAAAGGTGGGGATTGTGGGAATGTTTTGCTTTGTTCCAAAAAAAAAAATGGACAAAACCACTGCTGGCTACCCCAAGGCATGGAGCAGCCCTGGCTCAGGGCTCTGAGTGGGGGGTCCTTGGCCACCACATCCCTGCTCTGGCCCCATGCAACCCACGGTGGGCTTCCTGGGCCCCCGGTGTGGTGCTGGCAGTGCTGGCATGGCTACCCAGCACCAGAGACATTGAATCAGGGTAAAAAAAAAAAAATCAGGGCTCAATGAAATAGTTTTTTTCCTGAGGAAACCTGCAGTGACAGAGGATGTCTGTCACCCAGCATCCTCTCAACCCATCCTTTCCGGGTCCCTGTCACTGTCAGGGTGGCCCTAACTGTGTCCAGCCCCACCAGCCTTTCCCAGGCACCCTTTGGTGAACCAGGGCAGGTTTCCGGGCTGGGCAGTTTGGGAAGGAGCTCAGGGGCTCCCATATCACACCATACCTATCCACATGCCTACCTTCAAAGTTGGGAGAGGGAGAGCTCTTTAAAATGCTGCTCCTTTGTCACTAAGAAGCATGGGAGGAGTTGAAACATCAACACATTTCAGGTCCAACAGCTCAGGACTAGATCACCAATGAAGATGAACTCACAATCTCTTGCTTAGTGCAGTTTCACAGTGGGATTTCCCACCTTTCAGCTTTATGTGGTACTTTTTTTTCAATCCTAACATGACTTAAATACCTCCAAAACACCAAGGCTTTATAGAAAAGACACTTAATGTGCAGAGATTTGAGATTTCTCATTCCATAGTATACAGAAGTGGACTCTATTACTAAGAAAACTTATGGTTATAGAAGGAGGAGAATGAAAAACAACGCTCTGCAAAGGACAGCACCATCTATTGCTGTGGCTCCGTGTAATACTTGAGTACATGGTGGTTTTCCCAGAACCAGTTGTCACTTCACCTACTCCTTTTAATCAACATAAATTTAGGCAGCAGCGTCAACCACATCACTCCACTCTGTTGACTATCTTGGAACAACCTGGACTGCAGCCAGCTAGCCATTCTTTGGTCAGTGCTTTAAGCACTACCTCATGCAGAAAATCAATAGTCACTTCAATCTGTGCATCGGTATTTATGGAGGCCCTCATCGTTTCAGGAGTTGCAGAATTTCAGTCACAAGAAGTCAGCTCATAGATGTCAAATGTCACAACTCCTCCAGGGTATAGTTCTGGAGAAGTAAGGAAATAAGTATCCTCGTGAATGAAAAGGGAGGAAACCAAGGCAATAAAAGCACTGCGGGCGGCGGGGAAAGCAACTGAAAGTTTGTAAAAGGAAAAAAAAAAGAAAGCAGGATAAGAAATATTTGAATAACATGAATATCTGCTGAAAGAAGCAAGAAAAGAACTTATCAATTAACAAGGTTGTAGCCTAGAGGCTTACAAGAGCTGGAAAGCCTCCTAAGAATTTAAAAAAAATCAAGCTCCTAACAAGAAAAATGGAACAAAAGTCTTTGAAGAGACACTGTATGCAAATGTTGGCTTTGAGAAGAAATTGTACATCCAGGATTTAGACAACCCGACATCTGTTGTTGTAGGCAAAATCACCAAAACTCACAATTATCATTAAAACCCACAAAATCGTCAGGAGAAGATGTGAGTGACAGGCTTAGTGCAGACTCTGATGTCTGAGAATCAACCACTTTTCTTCGTCTTTTTAATTGGGCATCACCACTGACTTTACCCTAGAGAAGTGATGTAAAAGATGGCATGATACCACAACAGCATGATACCACTACATAGCATAGGAGCACCATGCTAGATGTAGAAAGAAAACCACTGAACTTGAACTGGTGGGTCAGCCAACATTCAAGCAACAACTGAAAAACTCTTTAGCACCACAAAAACTACAAAGGAACCTAGGGTTAAAAATTGTTGCTTGTAGGGAATCAGCAATTCCTGCTGGAATCTCAACCTTGGAAGACAGAGGGATACAAAACATGAACCAATTCCTGCATTTCTGTACTAACATGAAATCCAGGGTGGCTGTTCAGAAAAAATAATGTAGTGAGTTGCCCAGACGGAGGCTGAATTTCCTACCTTAATTAAGATTTAACGATTAAAAGTATTCTACTTAAAGACCACGCAATAAATCTTCAGCTTGAATGTTATTTCCATCTTTACCAGGTATAAATGAAATAAATTAATAACAATTGCAGAGATTTGTAAGTCTTTGTTGTTGAAATTACACAGAAGAGAAGATGGAAATACTCTGGGGGTAGTGGGAAAAAAGCTAGAGCACCTGTCCCTATAGAAGTGCCCCTGGGCATCTGAAAGAAGCAGTCAGCTGAAATAATGTTTGTCAAGAGTTTTCTGGCAATGGAAAGGGGAACATTGTTATGGGACCTACCAACACAGAGCATGTGCCAAGAACCATGGCACCTATTTTAATAGGTCTTGATACAGGAATTGATACAGACTTGTTCAAGCTCTTTGGGATTTTTAAGAGCAAAAAAACTGTTCAGGAATTAAGGATTATTTTCAATAAGTAAAGGAGCAGTAGAAATGTTTTATTAAAGTTAGAATTCCTGCCTTTGGAGGTAACAACTCAGCAGAACAATTGTAACTTAGAAAGACTGATGATAGTGAGATGTTACAATGATTTCTCGCTTTGGGAGGTGACCGTCTGTTCCCAAAATCAGATTCTTTGTTCTTAAAGCAGTGACAAAAAAATCACAGACTTCTTGGCAGCAATGTGCAACTCGCTGTAATAATATGCAATAATTTTTTAAATTGTTCTCCTAAAATAATGTTGATTTTTATCTTTCATGCCAGACAACGAAAATAAGTGCTCAGACAAAGACAAGGGAGGTCTTTCTGAATGGTGGTCTAAATGACTTTTAAAACATCTTCTAAATATCTGCTCTGCTAACACTGATTTTACGGAATTGTGCCCTGCTTTCTCTGTGGTGGAGTTTTGATCAATGGTTAGGAAGGAGTCTCCTGAAGTCTGAATAGTAAGGAAAGTAGATTTGCAGAACGGATTAGGTGCTTGATCATATAACCTGTTTCACACTGAATATCCACTCTTGCAAATTTAAAATACATCTCCAGGGCCATCACACTGCACTGGCTTCACATGCCAAGTGGATTTTATACTACTTACAGGGACCACATTATTTTGTGCACAGAGGGTGTAAAAGGCTCTGAACTCCGTTATCCTGCACTGGAATATATGCAGCACCAATTATGTAACAGGGACCAAACTAATTTTTAAGAGCTTAAAGACATTTCACTTGCCTTCATGAAATGCACACTTCTTAGGACCTCAAAGCTGTACTTACTCAGTTCTAAACACAAGCTAAATTATACTTCAAGGAAGTGATTCATTATAGTCATTTTTATTCAGAGCCTCATTACTTCTGGTATCTGAGTAACTTTCTTGTTGATAAATTGACACAGTTTTCACTTTTTTCCCCCACTTTGCTTCTTATCTTTAAAGATCAGCAACAACTAATCATAGCAACTATGGATTTTGTACGCACATCATTTCCTATTAAAGGAAATGCAGTGTATTACACGTGAGTCACTACAAAATGAAAAGTTTTCATTATCTGTTCTTTTGAATAAAATTGATATTCATGGTACCGTGCTGCTGTAAATTACCATCAAACCATCAATTACAGTGTTGACTAATAGTTTTTTTATAACTTTGCCCCTTGACAGGAAAGCAAGCAGTTTTGTAACCAAAATTTGCCTTTCGACTGTACACTGGTACTCAGTGCCCCTCATCAGGACACACAGCATTTTGAAGGACCCAGGCATGTCCTTCAGGTCAAGCACGTAATGCCTGTTTCATGCAGGACACGTTGCTCACGGATGTCCGACCATGCACAGTCCCACCCTGGGGCTCCCAGTTGGAGGTTTCCCAAAGCAGCATGGTGCTCAGCAGCACCACCTCCTGCCAGGAGCTGAGACCCCCCAGAGCTGGAGGAGAAACATCTTCTGTCCTTCAAGCTCACAGGCACCAGCACAGCCCCTCAGCTCTCCTCCTTCCCTGCTGTCACATCCCTGCCTCTGCCTTGCCTGGGCTCCTGGAGCCCCATGGCAAGAGACTACAGCGTTACAGCCTCCTGCTCCCCAGGGCTCCTGGTGAGTCTGAGCAAACTGTTGTCAAGAGAGGGCGGTCTCAGCTCCTGTCCCACAGGAGGTGTCCAGGCTGAGCCTCCCCCTGCCCTGGAACACTTCCTGCTGCTGGTGGTGAGGAGGTGCTTGGGGAGGGCTCTCATTTGTGCATGAGAGCAGCAGAAGCTGTGCTATCATCCAGCCTGGCCATCAGGGTCCGTTGGCCACTGTACGTGCCTCAGACACACGCAGCTACAGGCAGGCAACTGGCATATATTTAAATAAAATATTATGTAAAGCTCAGTTATTAAAACAATCTGAGGCAATAGTAAAGGGTATGATTGAGTATTTATCACACAACAAAAATAAAAATTACAGAATCTTCACAATGGCAGGTGGTAATAGATCATAATAATTTGTCTGAAGAACAATTATTCTGTCTTTGGAAAACTCAGCTTTAATTAACTGACAGATATTGGCAAATACCTCCAGCACACTAGAGCCGGCTGAACTCACATACAAAAGCTGGGTGATGATGATGCCTTCTGACACCTTGTTCAGATGTTATCTTGTTGACATCTTGTTCACATGTCAGAGCTTCGATTAGACTGATGGGGGAACTTGCTGAGAGTCTCAGCTGATCCTACCTTGCTGCCCCTGGTCCCAAACCACTTCTGGTAGTGAGAAGTTGCATGAGGTGCCTGGCCCAACCGGAGCTGGAGACATGCAGTTCCACAACCTGCAGCTGCCACCAACTGCAAGCCAAACCAGGCACCTCCTGACATCAGAATTAGCTGGACATGGATTTTGCAGATCCCAAAAAGCCCTTCAGTATGAAGCTGGGTGTGTGGGGAAACAATTAAAACCTAACCTCTCCGGGAAGGTTTCACAAGCTTTTGAATTAGGAATTCTATACTTACAAGGAAAAGATACTCTTCCGATGAGTTTTGTGGGCCCAAGGACTACATCCAGCAGACAACACAGCAAGCAGGTTCAAAGCACTTTGTTGTAGCTTCTGTGAGGATACTACAAGACATGACAAAATGAGCAACATCTCTGAGTAGCTCTTGGTTTCAATCCCCCTCAAATTTAGGTGCTGTAGTAAACTGAGCTTTAAACTGGGCACCTCTTGGAGGAGGTCTGAACACAGTCCCAGGTTTCTGGTTTCTCTTGAAAATATTTTGGTTTGGAAACCTGGCTCTTTCGCAAGGCAAAGGAGGTGCTTCTAACACATGCTTCTAACCTTGCCATAATTTAATTAGAGTTACAGTAAATTCTCCTTCAGTCCCACCAGATACAACAATTAATTGGAAGCCAAAATGAAGTGTCCAAATGAAGAGATAACCAAATGGGGGTCTCTGACTGTTTAATCAGTCAAGCCCCAGCCTCACCTTTGGGAATGTGTAGGCAGTTTTTTATCGTACAGAAGATCCTGTGTCTTCATGCTGCTGCAAGCTCCTGAGTTGAGCTGAAGCTTTGAGAAGAAGCAGCAACTTTACTGGCATTACTGGTGAAAAAGGATTACTGTTAAAGTAGACTAGGTCCCTTTAAGTAGGGGAGATGATGAAAACTAGAAAAGACCAGCTTGGAGTCAGGAAGAGTTGGATCCTCAAAATAAGAGGCAGAGAAGAATTAAAGCTGGGAAGCTTTACAGAGCCATCCCTGCATAATAGAGTCCATTCTTAATGCAGCTGATGCACACATTTATCATCTCATTACATCAAAACATGTAACTATCTTTGGAAGGAGATTGTTTTTGGCTGATCCATTTGTCACTACAGCAGTATCAGCCCTACCTGTCCGAATAGAATATTTTTTATGTTAGAAATAGATTCTTCACAAAACATGGAAATTGCTGTGTGTTTACTATCATAATTTGGTTGGTTTGAACACAGATAATGGGGATTACAAAAGCAAGAAACCTCATTCTCAGCCCATCTGAGCTGTCAATCTCTACAGTCAGTAGATGGTACAATTTTCTGGGGAGCTGAGGATGCAGTGGAAATGCTGTTTAGATGATCCAATCTAAAATTAAGTACGGGCTAGACTGAATGCTGGGGGATTTTCCCAGTGGTTTTGGCTTGTTCTTATTCCAAACCAGCTTAATTCAGGAACGTGATCCATCAGAGTTTGTTCCCATCTCTTGGCTTTTTTGGACAATTGTTCTTACTGTCTTAGCACGGAAAAGTGGAGCAGGAGGGGAAAGTTCTGGCAAGTGTGTATTTGCATACTTTACAGAGGACACAGCAAAGTCAAGTAGACTTTGGAGCCTGCATTGCATCAAATGCAAAAGGCAAATCAATTGCAGAAGGCCAGGCTAGTTCATCGTAACCCAGGGGTACAATTATATTACTACACAGATGCAGGAGACACCATCATTGAAAAGCCAGCAGTTCTCCCACTGGCTTTAAAACAACTGTCACAAAAACTGGAGCACTGCTTAACTCTGGATAATAAGATCACACAAATAGATAGAATCACAGAGTCATAGAATCACAGAATCATTTGGTTGGAAAAGACCTTTAAGATCATCGAGTGCAACCGTACCTGTCCACTGCTAAACCATGTCCCTAAGCACCTTGTCTACCCGTCTTTTAAATACCTCCAGGGATGGGGACTCGACCACTTCCCTGGGCAGCCTGTTCCAATACTTGACAACCCTCTCCGTGAAGAAGGTTTTCCTAATATCTAATCTAAACCTCCTCTGGTGCAACTTGAGGCCATTGCCTCTTGTCCTATCACTTGCTACTTGGGAGAAGAGACCAACACCCATCTCACTACAACCTCCTTTCAGGTAGTTGTAGAGGGTGATAAGGTCTCCCCTCAGCCTCCTCTTCTCCAGGCTGAACAACCCCAGGTCCCTCAGCCGCTCCTCA
>VYZW01043332.1:0-34528 GCA_013401315.1 Balaeniceps rex | reverse complement strand
GGCCACCCAGCCAGTTTTTAACCCAGCAAAGAGTATGCCTGTCCAGGCCATGGGCAGCCAGTTTCTCCAGGAGAATGCTGTGGGAGACGGTGTCAAAGGCTTTACATACACATGCTCATGTTTCTTGTATAATTGATTAATTGCTATGTGTAATCAGTTATTGATTACTAGTGGATTAACTTCTAATTCCTGTGCAACTTACTATTAATTACTGCTATTTTTCATATTGGGATATAGTTTCTTTGATGTTTTCTAATTCACAGAGGTGTAGTATAGTATGCAGTAAGCTTGCAAAACTCAAAACTGGAGTAAAACTAAAGGCAGGGTAACTTCACCAAAAAAATGAAAGTGATACCACAGCTAAACTAGCATGTGCTTGACATAAAAGCAAGAGAGGAGCAGGCTGATCTAGCGGGCACGGTGCACGCTGTGTGCAGATCACATACTGGTTTTCAAACCCCAGCAGAACGTCAGCAGGGAAGACTAGTGGGAAGGTTCATGGTGGAGCAGGGAAAGAGGTAATCACAGCCACTGAGAAAATCTGGTTCTTCATTTAAGAGAAAGGGGAGCCTTCACCTTCAGTGAGATGGGGTCAGGTGCAAATGCCAGGCCCTTGCTGGGAGCCTTATGGGGGGCCTGGCCCCACAGACAACAGCTGTGTGCTCACTGTGGTCCCCAGCCTCACATAATTGTTCTGGCAGGAGAGGACCTCAGCAGATCATCTGGGCACTTGCTTCATAGTTGCACCAAGTTGCTCAGGGCCTTGACCAGCGGAGACTGGAGCACCTCATGGACAGAGGCCACAACCTGGCTGCTCAGCATTATCCAGTCCCTCCAGTTGTTTCCTAGGTCTAAAACACCCACTTCATCACAAGGAGAGTGGGGGACCCATGAATGAGGTAGGCACCCTGGCCACCACCATGGATCCAACCAGACAGCCATCCTGGCATCAGCCTAGCATTACAGAGTCTCAAAGCAGATGGCCAGCAATGGTGTCCTTGGGAAGTGGCAACTGGCCCAGCTTCAACATGAAGGGAGAGGCAGTCTGCCAGAGGGGTTGGAGAGGGTTCTGGTACAAACATAATGACCATTTCAGTGGCATCTCAACATTGGCAACCTGATGCAGGATGGGAACTGAATGCAGACAGCGATACCATCACACCATGTGCTGAGAAGAGGCTGTGGCAAGGGATTTCTCATCTGTAGTGGCCACTGGAGTGATGCTGGGGCCAGGAGATGTGCCCTTGAGCCAAGACCTTCTCAAGATCAGTTTCACTGAATGATCTGCATAATTGGAGCCATCTGTGGCATCATGGCCCTCTCACTGGTCAGTAGGGAGAAGCTGTGACTGGGAACTGTGGTTCAGGTCTCCCTGAAGCAGGCATCCAAAATGGATCAGGTGAGTGGCACCAAAAACCTGTCTGTTTGGCTCTGTGGACCAGGGGACCCAGGATCATCACCTGAGTTGCAGGCGTCCTAATTTCTCTATGTGCTCTGGAGATATTATTTGACTAAGCCACAGAGATGTTTCAAATTCAGGCAGCAGTTGGTAAGTAAGCTTCTGCACAGCCATAATAAATATAAGGATTTATTTGTCATTTCTTCTACACAAACAGTCACTCTCACTGCTTTAAGGAAAACAATTCCAGATTGAGATTTTTGGAAAATACTGCCTGGGTCAAACCCTACAAGCGAGTATTGAAATCTCTGCAAAAGGGACAGGAAATGCTGCCCAACCTGTGACTGGTATATCATCTATAGGAATGGAGGGTTAATACAGTTTTCTGAGAAGAGAAACTTAAAGAAAGGGCATTACGCATACATAGAACAAGAGAACTTACGTAAATTCAAAGCGATGTTCTATTTTTGCTGCTGTTAATTAAATGTTATCTTGTGTGCTTCATGCTTACAAATCGCTTCAGCTATTGTCAGATCTCAAGTAGCTTCCCTTCATTTCTTCTTCTTCAATGAAACCAATTCGAAAGTCTCTTTCAGCTATTTGCTTTTAATTGGAAAGCACTCCCAAATGCAAAACTGAACAATGTGGTCACTGATGTGCATTGATACTGATAAAGCATTATTTGTCAAGTCTGTGTTTAAAAGGGAACATCTGACTGGAGTCTGTGGCATGGTTTATTTTCACCCTTTTGCTTTTTCCCCCCAAGATCAGGTAAGCCTCAGGAGCAGTATGAAGGCAGGCGAGCACCAGGACTCTGCCGGGGAGCACAGAGACCCCAAACCACCCAAGGTGAGGTGCTAGGAGCCTACACAAACACACCAGCAACTGATGCCGGCGGATGAGTTTTGTTCATCTCATCATCATCCCCTCATGATGGTGGAGACAGGGGAGAGGGAGGGTCTAAAGCTGTTTCCTTCTCCTCTAAACATAAAAGAAGCCAGGAAACAAATAGGTTTTCACTGCTCTGCTGAGCTATCGGAGGGTGCTAGCGACTGAGGCTGGGACTCACACCACCCCCCTCCTCCTCTGCCTCCTCTTCCTCCTTCTGTCTTCTCCAGCATGTCCAATCCTTCTCTGTGCCACTCACCTGGCTAACCTGTCACACCAGTCCTCTGCCAAACCAGGGAGACAATTCAGCTCAGCGAAGGACGCAAGGACCCGGTGAGCCACTGCAAGTCGGGGGCAGGCACAGGCAGCTGAGTCTGGGAGAGGGTGGAAACACGATCTCCCCTTTCTGGCAGTGGCAAGTCACTGGAACAGCCTGAGCCCTTCCCGGTTTTTTGGGAAGAACAGGGAACAAAGCTAACAAACAATCTGATAGTGCTTTGGGATCACACAGTGCTTTCCAGGGACAACCCATGAGACAGAAGGCTGTAAATGGAATATGTTAAAGGAGATGACTTCTCTTTGCAAGCCTCAGAGCACAGTCTGGGCATTAGCCATCCACCTGTTTTGTTTCCTTAGGTATTAATACCTAGCAAAAAGACTCAGAATCAACGTCCCTCTCATCCTCTATTTACGTGGCCTTCTCAGAAAAGCTGGAGAAACAAGGAGCAGCTCAAAGCTGCAAGCTGCAGATACCACAAGGCGAATGGGTCCTCTGAGAAATGGCATATTAACTCTGTCCTGATGTTGCACACCTTTAACAAGAGCTATCAAGTGGCATGATCTTACTTGAGGATTGGAAATAGGTCTCTTGTTCTAGCTAATGTTGTTTCTGGATTAATAGCACTCTTGAACAGGTTACCTGGCCGTTTTTAAATAAATGCATGGTAATGATTCTTTTTCTTCTTTGCAGGACTGCCATGGAGTATTTTTAACCCCAGTAATACATTGTTCAGTGATAATTCTAATTACACAGATAGCTAAAAAGCCACTTGGTCAGTTTTCATTAGAAATTCAAGCAGTCCCTTCACTTGTCTCATCTTCTCCAAATTGCTTTTATTAGTTCTTATGGTCCTCATAGGTTCCAGCGCACAAAGGATTCACTGCTCACGTAGGTCCTGCCGCCTGTCATGACCACTGTCACGGGAGCAGAAATGCTCAGCTCCTTACAGACACACTCAGCACCCAGTGAGACCTTGCTCTGTCTGACTCAGCTGCTATTACTCACTCCTCTCTGTTAAGGGATTAGTCCCACCTCTGGTTTACCACAGAGTTTTCCCACTGCTACTTACATAAACCATTTTTTATCCCACTGGTATTTGTATTTTCAACATTGTCTGTTAAATAATGAAAAACAAATTGGTCTTTAATAGGGACCCTGGCAAGGGTCCAAAATCATCCACCCTTCTTCCCTCCACGCTGACTTAAAGAGAATGAGCTCAGGGATACAAAACGAGATCATCCTTTAGCTGTAATGGTATTAGGTTTTTCAGCCCATTTATTTTTGCTGATACCTGGATAAAGCAGAAGGAGCTAGTACTTTAAGATGTATGTAGGAACTGGAGTCCAATGATACAGGACTTTGCTTTTAATAGCAAAGATGTTTCAGATAGGTAATATAGAATTAATCCAAGCCAAAGCCTGAGGTCACATCCATCAAATAAGGTAATTGCAAGATGCGAAATCCTATGGGCCAAAACTGTATGCTGAAATACAGCTACTCCTTGGTGGGCAAAACTCAGAGAAGCCATTTTTCCCTTTTTAGGAAATTCAGTTAAGTGCATAAAGCAGGAGGATATGTGAATGGAATGGCATAGATTTGTCATCCTGGACGTTGACTCTTGGGATTCAGTGGAAATATTTATATCATTTAATAAGAGGGTGCCAGGGACCAAACAGTGCTGATGAATCCATCCACCATCCACTGGGCAATTGTTGACTTGTTGCCAGCCTCTGTTCTGGACCAGGTCTCTTCAGTACAAAACCTGGCCATGTTTCAGACAACAGTTTCTTTCAGGGGCCTGTCCACCCAGGCAGCATCGACCAGCCTGCACAGGACCAATTTACTCTGCCAAAAATCAATCTCCAGAAGGATTTGTACCCTCAGACACCACCTTTGGAAGCTGTAGAACCATGTTATGATTTCAGGCCAAACTAACATGCCCAGTAGTAAAACAGAAAATAAACATGTGACTGAAAGACTTCATCCAGCTGAGGTCAGTGAGAGGTGCTACCTCCATGCTGTCCCATCTCTGCTGTCCCCTTTATACCAGCCTTGCTGAGGATGCTGCAGTGGCTGTTGTCACGTGCTGAGGCACGTATATAAAATGTGGTGGTGAGGTACCTGACACATTCTGGAGAAGTCACTGGGCCCCAAGGTCTGGAGACACAGGTGGCCTGCTCCAGCCTGGGGGCTCCCAGACCAGGATGGCCTCAGTGACCAAATGAAGCCACCCAGAACTGGCCACTGCAGTCAGCAAGATGCTTCCAGCTCTTGTGGAGACAGCTGTGCACTTAACAGTGTGGGAGATCTGAGTCGCCCTCCTCTTCACAGATCTTATTCTTTATCATGTTAATATTTTTTTTTTTCTTCTGAGTATGCCCTAGTCTGTATCTTTTGCCAGTCAGCTGGGAGCCTGTGATCCAGAAGCCCATAGGATGGGTGACCTTAAAAGCTCCATATGAGCTTGTGAGACCACAGAAAGTCTAATAGGGTTAAGTGTTTTACACCCGCATTTTGCTTGCAATGAATCTGAGAGTAAGAGACTCATCACCAGAAACAGAGCTGGGGTTTCTGTCTTTGCTGTTCTTTCCTCTCACAGTCTGTGCATGTTCGTCTTGTCTCAGGCTTCACAGTCAAAAGGATGCATCAGCTGCTTCCCTAATCTCTCCCACAAAAGTGCCCAGTACCACCCTTACTGCCACTCCAAGGAGTGGCCAACAAGAGACTGCTCCTTACTACATCTCTGAGCCGATGAATAAGTACAAATGCTGATTAAATGAAATCAATCCTTGACATTTCAGATGCCTTCTACTGCATTGGCAGAACAGGCAATGGGAATGAAAAGTGTTTTTGCGTCTTTCATAAGAAAGCTGTTCATTAGTAGCAATTGTTTTCAAATGACAAAGCTGGTAGAGATCTCTACTCAAACCCTAAATCTTACTTAACTTTCAAAGGAGGTGATCATGTCAGGCTAATTTATCTTTTTGAAAGACTTGTGTCTTGTCCAGTACCTGGCAAAGACAAAGCTTGGGTTACAAGCGTAGAGGCAGCTGACTGCTGCGCCAACATTTTGAATGCAATTCCTACTACTCTGTTATGATTAGAGCTATGACCAAAGTGGTTTTTTAACCAGCTGTGAATTTGTTTTTATTTTAAGGAGCAAGAAAACCTCAGGTTAGTACCTAAACACTCCATATTTGTTTGACTGCTTCTGAGTCATGGAAATAACTGTTATTTCTTTTACTGAATTGGGGCAAATGAGCTCCAAGCCCGTACAATGAGCAGTGTAAACAATGAAGAACATTTAAAACTTGAGTTTCTTTCTAACCACCCTTCAGTGAGTTTCTTAACAAATGTGGTTGAAAGGCGCATTCATGACATTTTGATCTTTAAAAGAAACAAACACTTTTTGTGCTCAGGAGAAGGAAGGGGGTTGGTATTCACTGCATCTGAACTGTTACTTCAAATGGCTGAAAGATGTTTCACGTTCAGTTAGCTCTAATTTTTTTCAGTGTAAAATACTTTACTTCTAAATTGGCCGTGCATGGTATTTCAGTGCCCATTTATTGTATTAATTATTTTAGTCAGAGGTGGAGTTAAAAAGCCAACACAATTCAGGTCTGAATTAAACCATTTTCAATTAGATTATAGTATAGCATCACTGCAGTTAAAAGCCCCATTGTAAAGCCACTGAGTCACTAATCAAGTACCAGAAATCACCATTATAATAGTTCTAGAGCAGACTTAGAAAGGAAACAGGACACAGATAAGCCATACCCTGGACTGGGAAATATTAGCCGTGGCCTTGCAATTAGTGATGGGAAATAATCCATTTTATCCTTTTTCTGACCAACATCTCATCTTCCTGGGTTGCAAACCAACCTTTGCACTCAGCGAGAAGCACTTGGTGATTGAAAGGAGCCAGCTTTTCTGTTTCAGAATCATGCCTCCCCAAGTAAGGCAACTGCAGGGACCTGCTACCTTCCGCTCCTGAAACAGATCTTAATATTAGATACGCTTTAAGGTTGAATAAAATGAGTTTATTGAACAGACTTAAGAAATGAGGGATGATATTTGGAGGCAGCTCCTGAGTGCTGAGAATCACTGCACTTCCCAGCTTCTTCCCAGCCTTGCCAGGTCCCTGGGAGCTTCCTGCCTGACCCCAGCAAGCAAGGCCGGCTCCTGGCTCTGGTGCCCCCACAACCAGCACAGCACCCTGAGCTGAGAGCCACTGCACCTGCCCCTGTCTTCCCCCACATGGCTATGGATGTAAAACCACATCCTCTCCTGGGGAACATAAGCATATTCTGGGGGTTCCTGCAACCGTTGGCTCTGATAATTTGTCCAGCCACATATCTGAGCTCCTGCCTGGCTGCATCACAGCAGCAGCAGCTGTTAGGGCAAACCATTTTGAAATCCCTTTTTTCTGCTGAGGGAGGGCTTGACTGGGTTCATCACCCCTGACATAAACCTATGGCAGTACTGGAGATCTCATCCGGTTACTTCCCACCACCCAGCTGTGCTGACACAGGTTTTCATGGGGCGGCACTGTACAGCAGAACAGGAAAATGGGGCAGGATAAAAGCAACCTTTTTTTTCCTAGCTATTGCCAGAAAAGATTGGAGACTCAAACAAGGGGATGCACAACAGGATGGTAATGTGTGGCTGCGTGTGGAAGGTGGAAACACTTTATACTGGCATTGCAGCAGAGGTACCATTGAAAGCTACGATTGAACTTAATCACTTAGCTGTAGGTATCACAAAGCCCTCAGATCCCAAGTGATGTCTTTGCATTCTCTGAAGCAGCAAGAACTGATGAAGACTGAAATGAAATAAAGTCCTGCAAATATAATATGAGACCACTTCTCCGACGTCATTTCTTGAATGCATCCAAATGTTCACAACAGACTAACTGTTCATGAGTTTGGAGTGTTTGCATTTTTTTATATCTGCTTCTTTCCTTAGGTGTTAAGACAAAAAAACTAAATCAGAATGGTATTTATTGATATTCAGGCATTACCAGTCATCAAGGTATCCTTGAAATCGGCCTATTCAGTTATAGTTCCCTAAAGAGCCAAACACAAACAAATGTGCACAAGCAGCATATGCAGCAGTGAACCTTCCCCCAAGAGAAATCATGGGAAGTGTTTTGGTAAGATGTTTGTGAGTCTCCCTTGAAAAGATCATTCAAAAGGAAAATGCAAATTGCAAATAGTTGTTATTCTCTTGGTGGACATTTTCTGAAGCCTTTTATTATTAGGAAACTAAAGAAAAAAGAAACAAACATCCTCGGTTCCATGAAAAAATCCCAAGGAAAAGCCTTAAAAAATTGCATTTTTGTCAACTAATTAGTTGACAAAATTCGATTATGTGAAGGCTATAACTTCACATAATCGAATATATCCCGTAAGTTCTACAGCTGAAGGCATAATTTACCCATCTACTGGCTTGTGAAGCCTTTGGCTTTAGCAACTTGTACCTTAAGACAAAGGATGAGTAGAAAGTATGAAATTGATCAGTCAGACTCCAAAGAAAAAGGCCCAGAGTGGCCCAGAGCTCACATCAGGAATGCAGAGCTTTTCCCTTATTTCCCTTTTTTGGCCCTCACACCAGGTTCTCCTAAGAGCTACTGGATACAACTTTAATTTTTGCTCTTTTATGCCAGCATCTTACAATTCCGCAGAACAAATTGGAAAACTGCTACATATGTTCATCAACTAGTCTGGAAATCAAGCCTGTTTTCTTCAGGTTTAGATAGGATCTTGCACAGTAACTTTCAATTTCCACATTAGAAACGCATTTAGAAAAATGTACTGTATTTCCTGGGATGTAACTGTCACTTTAATATGAATGTCTCCAAAGAAATATATTTTTTATATAGCATAATTACATTTTATCATAGTATCTGCTTCCCAATTCCTTGCACATATTTGCTGCAGTGCTACCTTCTTCGCTGGCTGGGTGATAACTTTGTGATGGCATTGGTGAAGCAGATAAGGGGGGGAAAAGGAGTCTTTACAATTTACAGGTTTTAAAAATGATTAGTTATGTTTCTGTTATCATACGTCTTATATACAAGCTTCTTCTGGAAACAATTATCTTAGTCACCGGAATGAGATTTCAGCTTGAATTCTGTGTGATTTATATTTCTTTTTTACCCACTGTATGGAATAGTGCAGATGGTTTTCACTTTGAATAGTTATTTAAATGCTAGTAGAAGCTGGATTGTATGTAAGGATTTCTATTATGACTCGTAAGTTTCTCAGGTATCCGTAAAAATGTATAATTTTTGATTTCTCACCAACAAACAAGGACAAAAATCCTCTGCCTAACTCCAGTTAGAGAAAAACCTTATCCCTCAAACACCCTGTTGTTGAATGCAATTCCTGCAGATGAATTGTTTCAGCACTTGTTTTTTTTCCTGGATGCTGTTTCTATGTTTCCTGACTTTAGGGAATGGTGGCAAAGGCAGTCTTCTTTTGCTCAACAGCAAATCTACTACACCTCTCCATACCAGCCTGCAGCGGGACGCAGCAAAGTTACGTTAAAGCCACCAGCACAGCTCAGCCTTGGTTGTCCGAAATGGCCTTGTGGGGCCTGTAGATATATATTCGGGGTAATTTCATCATTTAAAGACATTCGTCATAAGCACAGAGACAAAGAGATGGCTTATTAAAGTTACTGTGCAGAAAGGTAGCAATGTCACCTCTGAATGTTTGTGTTCTGCAGAGCGGTAAATGTTTCACACAAGTTGTCTTGCTATCAATTTTTCTTCCTATGCTAAGTCATTCTAGGTATATTTGGTCTTGTCCAGACCATATTTTAATTAGCCCTGAGTGGATGGATAAGAACTGGAGTTTTGCCACTGAAAAACTTTGAAAGCTCCCTGACATCTGGTGGAGGATAATGATTAAGACTCATGAGGATCTTGAAATACTTCTTCACATAGGTCTGAGTCATACTTTCAGCCCAAGAGGAGAGTGTGCTTGGTATACAGAAGCTGAAGAACAGGCAAAAGAAGTTGTCTGACTGCTTTCTCCTAACTTCCAGCATTGGTAACTTCCAGCATTAGCACTACTATTTGCAGGCAGCCAGGAGCTGAGTTCTTTGAGGTGGGAGGGGAGGGCGTCCAGTGCAGAGCTCCTTCCCCAGTTTGTTCAAAGATCAATTCCTGCACAGACGGGAAGGACTGGTGTTGATTTGAAAATGTTTCTGGTGGTATTATGTTAAAGATGTACCATCTATAGCTTAATAAATGGAGGTATCTCCCTGAAGTGCCTAAAATAAAATCATATGTTTAAGAACTTCCCAAGGAAAATTAATGATGTGGCAGGCTGTGGTGGAAATAGGATAGCAAATTCATACAACCCTGTAATCAACTGCCAAGCTGGACTGTGGTATCAACAACAGACACCTCTGATAACATAGAAAATAAACTGGAAGTCTGTATTTGAGGACATAAAAAAGACATATGTGAAAGAGCTGTCAAGCCAATCGCTCCAGACCTGCCGCTAATGTGCAGCTCAGAAATACAATTACGCTGTATAAAAAAAAAAATTCTTCTGAGATATTCATATTAAAGTGACAGCTACATGCCAAGAAATACAGTACATTTTTCTAAACACTTTTTAATGCAGAAATTGAAAGCTGCTGTGTGAGATCCTATCTAAGCCTGAAGAAAGGTGGTGAGGCAAGAATCAAAACTAAGGATGAACTGAACTTACTTAATTAGGTATGAATGAGCACAAAGGCATTTTGAGTTGTGTTTTCCAATATTTTGCTAACACGTATATTAAACAATTAAGTGCAAACTTAAGAGACTGTCTTGCTGAGTGTAACATTTGTATGTGATCCTCAGACCAGGCAGGAGGAAAGGAGGTGAGGGCAAGAATCAAAACTAAGGATGAGCTGCACAAAACTCTTGCAGAGACTGATGCACATGGAATTAAATTGACAAATCCTACATAACCTTCTTTGACCTCATAGCTGACCCTGCTCTGAGCTGGAGGTTGCACTAGGGACCTCTGAAGGTCTCTTCCAACTTGAATTATCTTATGATCGTATAATCAGACACAGACTATATGGCTATCATTGCTGAAAAGTGGAGACTACCACATTTTTCTGAAATCAGTCACCACAATCGGTAACCACTTCACTTTATTTATAATTGTGATCTCTATATTTAATCCAGTGTGCAACTACACTTCTGAGTAACAGTGACAACTCCAGTGACAGCTACCTCAACAGACGGCATCTTGCTAATGTCAGAGCTGGAGTCAGATTTGCATTCAAATACTGCTTAGCCCATCAGTACCTGTCATGGCTTGACAGAAAAGTTTTACCACGTCACAGGGTTTTAGGCATATGACTGCTTTTTAAGGATTATTTTAAGAAAGGAAGACACCTACATTTGGAATCCTCTTTGTACAATATCTTAATTTAACTTGCAATTAAAGTATGCAGCTGGGGATTTAACTAGAGTCATTATAAGCTACAGCAGTGGCCTACCTGTCACCCACAAGCTCAAATTCACTTATGATTGGAAGAAAGTCTCCCCTGCTGATCCTTGGTTCAAATAGACACAGCACAAATCAACATTTCCTTTGGTCTTCCTAAGAGACGGCAGTTCCCAGCCTGAGCAGCTGGTGTTGGCTTTAAGCCAAAAAAAGGCTGAATGGATGGATTTAGGGACAGAGTCATAAAACGACTAATCGAAACAGCGGCACCCAACTCTCTCAATAGTTGCATGCTGCGCTGACATTTTCAGGCAGGTCAACTCTAGATGGCCCAGTTACTCTGTGGCATTCAAATAAAATCTTACAATGTAGGCCTATTAGGGCCAATCATTAATACCCATTTTTGCCAATGCTAAAACACTTAGACGAGATGCCAGGTGACTCTGCAAGCTCTCGAGACGAGAACCAGTAATGAATGTATGACCTGCTGAGTAATGAGGCCATTTCTAGGTAAAGATGAATGTTTACTTGGGACCAATCTTATGGTTCACTTCACCTGAAAAACTTCTCAGAAAAATTCAGACGCTGCCTTACTGGATTCCAAGGGGAAACATCATCTAAAGAACCCTCCGAGGCTCTCAATTTTAAAAATTCTTGTTTCAAAGGATTTCATAGAGAAATCACTGAGGCAAAGGGCTTTGTAGACATCTGCTTGATCAGGATTTTCCAGGATGTCTATGGAGCATTTTATTATTAGCAAAGTTAGTGAAGTCATCTTATCAGTCATAGGAAAGAACACATAACTTGTGGGACATTACCATGTCCCATTACCATGATGGCTGAAAAGATGAGTTATAGGCACTGATAACACCTGCATGGAGCACTGAACGTTAACAATTTGCAGCTTCTAATAGCAAAGATGGATTTCAAGCTGCCCTGCATTTTTATTTTGAAAAAAAAAAAAAAACCAATCTGGAGCTGGAATCTTACATAATGGAGATAAATGTATCCAGTGAAACTTAGAACATACAGAATTGTTTGCATCAGCTCGCGTGGGCTTGTACAAGGCGTGCAATGACTGTCCATGCCCTATGCATATGACTGGCCATGCCCTATGCACCTTCTTTCAGCTACTGACACCTTTGGTCAGCACTGATGTGTACTTCCACATATTGTTGTGTTGGGTTTTTGCCAATGTCCTTCATCTGTGGGGCATTTCAGGGGAACTGATCCTTCTGATTTCTTCTGACCTGCGAGATCTTTGCACATCAAAGGCCACTGATCACATGAATAGCAACCTCCTTTTCCCTCCAACCCTTGCCCCAGCCTTCTTTTTTCCTCTTTCAATCAGTGACTGCCAGATTTTCTGGCTATGATAGAAAACACAAGCCTGACTACCAAATGACTCTCCCTGTTGTGACCCCGTTAGAACTGCTGCAGTCCCACTTAGGCTTACAGACTAGGGGCTGGGGTTCACCCAGAGGGACGAAGCAAGCTCACTTCACCTTGGAAAATCATGCTGCCAGCAGCACATGCTTGGACTGCAGTCTACCAGCACCTAACAGCCTAGAACAATTATATTCCAGGTAGTAGTAGGTATCTCAGAGGTATCTTAAGAAATACTGTGTACTTACACACTAAAGAAGTTTCTATTTTATTTACAGGACAACTCTGAATGTCAGTCCTTTGTGAATACTACCACCTTTGCATATCAATTCTGTGTAGGGATAACTTAAAGAATTAAGACCCATATATGTAACTTTATACTTAATCTGCTGTTTTGAAGAGAAGTATGCAAAACTTTTCACAATGTGCTTAAACTAGCAGGCAAAGGCAGAAGACAGACACGAGTGTCACATGTCTTCAATACTTTAACATGGGTTTTCTAATCTGATTAGGGGAGCAACGGAATGGGTATCATCGCAGCTGTTGTTTGTGTGTGTTGGATACTCTGTAAGATCCGCCTCTGAAGCTTTACCTGTGCTGTGCATTGTGTCTTGCATTAGTGATTTATACAGCTGTTGCTAGCAAGCAGGTTTATTTACAAAGCACAGTGCTAGCCCTGGTGGTGTCTGTTACCAGTCTTAGGCATGGCTCAGCTGTGTTACTCTGATACCTGCCCAGGTTGAATCACATTTCTGTGCATGGCCCCGGTCCAGGCACGTTGCAGGCAGCAGCAAGAGCTAGCTCTACCTTAAATCTGTCACTAAAGGATGTGGATTTCAGCTAAAGGTAATTTATTTTTTCCCTGGATGACGATCTGGACTATATGTGTACAAAACTATGCTAATTATTTAAAGCCAGTTAGTCACTCGTTATGTCTATAATGTTTTGAGGTTAAAAAGTTAGGGAGAACTACAGTTCTTCGCTTAAAAGCTAGGGTTAGTCACAGACAAAGCAGGGAGACCAGATATTTCCTGAGTCCAGACACACAATCTTTCTGTGCTCAGATCTTAGCTGCTGTCCTTCATAGCTACTAAATCCTGCACATCACCCTACTGGTAAGATCTTGTAGCTTTAAGGAGCAACGTACTTTCCTCTGAGAGGCAGAGTGTCTCAGCAGCCCCTGTGAGTCCTCAGATACTCCCCCCTGACAAATTGTATTTGTTAGAAATCCCTGAAAAATTCTCATTAATCTCAATTTTACCACAATGTCTCAAGACAGCAGGTCTCAAGAAGGGAGAGTCACAAGAGTCTTGAAGAGTCCCCTCATATACCTTCAGTATTTGCATATGGCTATGCAGGGGGAGGGAAGGAGGAGGCTTGCTTGTGTAACTCCAAAAGCTGAGAAGAAGCTGTGGGAGGCTGAAGAGTGATGCAGCACAGCTGCATCAACACTAATAAATTCAAGCACACCTAGGGACAGTCCCAAGCACAATTCCCCAGGATGGCACCCTTGCACATTGCACTGACGGTGCCTGTGGCTCTGCTGCTGCTGCACAGGAGAGCAGGACCCTGCTGGCCACCCTGGTCCTGGGGTGGCAGGCAGCTAGTAGAGGAGCTCGTGCCTCTCAGCTCTGACCACAGCAGAGCTGGGAGCATGAAGGGCACAGAACTACCAAGGGGCTGCTCTTCCCTTCCTCATTTGATTTCTGCATGTGCAAGAGGCAGTCACAGGATTGTGCTGAGGCTGAGGGCTGGGGCCTTGCAGGATGTAGCCACTGCTGCAGCTGTGGCTTCTGCCTGCTCTGCTGGTTGCCCTGTTACTGCTGTGAAAGGGACTGCCTTTCCTTGCAGGCACCTTCCTGGGCACTACTGCCCAAGCAGTCAAGGAAGATCTCAGTCTTGGTGAGCAGACTTGTGCACTTTGTTGCATTTGCTGTGACCAACCACAAAGTGATAGGGAAGGTAGCAACTTGCCCTATGCTCCAGTCAGCTGCAAAGCTAATATGCATTCCTGCTATTTCTCCTTTACTTGCCACAGTAGCCCTGGGACACTGTCACTTGAGAGCATAACAGGTCCCCCTTCCCCTCCCTTAAAGAACATTTCTTGTCTCCATGTAGCACCAGTTTCACCAAGGACCTGATCTCAGAAGATGCCATGTCCCATCAGCCCTGTCTTCATCCCATCAGGCAATCTCAGACCCAGTTTTCATTCACCAAATCCAGGCTTGAGGGCCTGGATTCCCAGTTGCTGACGATGACTTTTGAAAGAGCTAGCCCCTAGCCCCAGGTATCAACCCTGAGCAGCTCAGGGAAGGTCTTTTCCATTAGTTGTCACTGCCTGTAGTCAGGCCTGGCAGTCCATCTCCAACTCCTTCACACAACCCTGTAGGGTATCAGAAAGACTGAAGAGAGATAAAGGACCAAAGTGGTCAGGGGAAAACTTCACCACCACATGGCACAAAGTGGTCAGAGAGGCTTGATTATAAGGAATAAGTTTTGTGTTGTGAAATTTTCCAGATTTCTCTGAAGAGTCATTAAACAAGGGTGCATATATCAAAGTCACAGACCTTTGCCACTGGCAGCCATCTGGCCCCTCTGAGAGTTTTAATGGCTTGAGAATATATTTATTTCTCAGTACACCACAGCTGTTGAAATAAGTTCCTAATTCTTACCCAGTTGCATATTCAAAATTACCCAGAGAGTAAAGCAACGTTTTTATATCTCTGTCCCTGATGGCTACTCTGGTAAAAGATAAATTATTTGTTATTAAAATATCTTGAAAAATCAAGCTAGCACTTGGCAGATATTTTTTCCTCTCATCTGAAAAGCTATTAGTATGTTCCTCAGGGAAGATGTGATTAGTTTGTGTTGGCAATGTAGTAACAGAATTCTCCCCTAAGCCCTCTCATTAGGCAGAGGAAAATATAGACGTTTGCCCCAGAATTATGATGCTGGGACTAGTTAATGACCAAGAAGTCATTTGAACAGAGACATGACAGTGAGTAACATTACACTTTCACACTACAGCATTCCTGACATAAGTAGCTGGGTTATGAGCATCATTACAGGCGTGAATAGCAACTTTTAGAAGTGTTTGTGCTCCATCTGCAGTGAAAAGGAGGGCTGCTGAAAGACTCAGCATAGTCAACACTAGCAGCAGGGAACAGGAGAGTAAAGAAAAAGGAAGAAAAAAGCTAGCGGCATCATATATCATTTAGGCCTTCATTCACTTTTGGTACTATTTCAAAGTTGTTTTGTCGTCACTAATTCAGTAGCTGGATCAGGTATCAAATACACCAGCAATGGTGAGAAGTTTGGTTTTGTGTTGGTCTCACTTGTAACCAGTCTCACACCCCTTCAAAAACTGGGCATGCAAATTGGCACACTGGAATTTGAACAAGAAGTCCAAAAAGTGAGTTTCAGTGTGGTTAATAATGTTTTTCAGCTGATGGGGATCTTAACAGAAATTTTGTGGTGACTTGTGTGTGTATATGCATACGTAAATAGCAATGGAGGTTTAAGAGAATAATACAATAGAAAACAAGCAGTATAGGTTATTGATTATCAAGGTAATTCTAATGAAGGAATTCAGTGTATCTGTGGTAGAAAAGAGAGAAAAGTGGCCATTACCACCTGGGGAACAATTTTCTCCTACATGTTCCTTTTCACACTCACCCTGAGTTGCCACATCCCCTTCTCTAGGAGCTTGGATGCCAGTGAAATCTCCACTGAGAGCTACTGCATGCTACACATCTGCACGAGAACCGTGACTTATTTAAGTCTTAACTTGTTAAGTCTTAATACAAAAATATATATTTATGGTAAACTCATTACCTGTTGTAATAAATTTGTACAAAGTTTGCATTCACCTCCTTTTTTACATTGGAAGTAAACCTCCATTGTGGTATGCCTCCACTGTATGT
The DNA here is from genome assembly GCA_013401315.1 of Balaeniceps rex. Lineage (NCBI taxonomy): Eukaryota > Metazoa > Chordata > Aves > Pelecaniformes > Balaenicipitidae > Balaeniceps > Balaeniceps rex. The sequence goes on along the minus strand of VYZW01043332.1, from coordinate 18,196 downwards.
CACCAGAAGGACAGAATGACAAAGGAAGATTTGGCAAGGATTACAAAGTTCTGGTAGAGCTCCCATTGCTGGAGGTTTTCAAGATACAATTGGACAGGCTGCTAGATCATCTCATCTAGGTTCCCTTTCTCACAAAAGGCTGGACCAGATGATCTTTCGATATCCCTTCCAACCTTGGCTTTTCTATGATTCTATGAAAAATCCAGGAAAAATGCCTGAGAAAAAGGCAGCCAAGAAACACCATTTAAAGAGAAGGGCCTGGTTAAACCAAAGGTTTGGAAGCAACTGATTTGCAAGAAGAATCTCCATGTGGAAAGTAACCATTGTAATAGCCTCTAAGGAAGAGAAAAAACATTTGAGTTGAGAACTGCTTTGAACCCATGGTCTCGGGAGAATTTTCACTGCTAACCTTGTTGCTTTCAAAACACAGATGCATTCCTGTGGGAAAATAATGATCATGTATTGAACAATCCCGACCAGATGTGCCTGAACTGCTGGGAAACAACAGATCTCAAGAATGTGCACAAGGTCAAAAACACTTTGCAGAAGCAAACAAGAAATACAGAACTGTACCTAAACTGCTGGGAAATACAGAACTGTACCTAAACTGCTGGGAAACAACAGATCTCAAGGATGTGCACAAGGTCAAAAACACTTTGCAGGTGTTGAAGCAAACAAGAAATACAGAACTGTTATGGACATTTTAGTCACGAGAAGAAAAGAAAAATAGAGTCTTGGCCAAGAACTAAGCACGTGTAGAGAAACCTGCAGGAGAATTAGAAGTAAATAACACGTAGTTACTTGTAAGCCAATCAGTCACGCTTTTAAGTAAAATCTAATTAACATTAACCAATTAGTATTAACCACGTATGATAAGATTTGTTATATTAATCCTTTTCTGTTAGTAATAAAGTGACATTTGCTTGATCATATTGATCGTGTGGCATTGTCCGTGACTTCCGCGTCTACACATTCCTGCTTACTTGCTGTGCTTTTCTAACAGACAGCAAGAAGAGAACTTTGGAGGGCTCTGCTCATATTAAAGAAATGCTGATTTTCGTGGCATATTGGTGTTTGGGAAGCCAACTAAGCAGGATGGTGAGAAAAGAAAGACACCACAAGTTTCACCACAATGCAGAGCAATCCCTCTGAAACACCTGCTACACCTCCCTTCTCTGGCTTTTCAGCAGTGTTTTTAGAGGTGAGCTGAACCTCAGCTATTGATCCAAAGTACGGTGTGTCCCTTCAAGAGCACGGCCTTCCTAGTGACGCTTTGTGTCCTCTTTGCTATAAATATTCTTCCTGATCTGTTTTAGAACTTGATGGAATATTTTGGGAAGATGATATAAATATTTCTAATGAGGATTAGAGGGGGGAGATAAGATATGTCCCTCTAAGTAGAATGACTCAAAAAAAAAATGTATTTTGCATGATAAAAGCACTAAACCCTCTTAGATTCAAATGTGTGTGTGACGTGCAAGTACAACTGTGCAGTTAAATGCAAAGACAAGTTCCTACAGTACATCCACAAATACGTTTTTAAAGCTGATACTGAAATACCCTGTTTCAGAGGGAAAACTCTGAAAAAACTACAGCCTGAATGTTCTCTTCCAGGACACACCAGCCCCCAGAGGAGAAATCACAGGACAATCATAGGGGCATAACTGGGAACAGGATATCATGTTGAACATTGCTTATTTGACACAACTTTTGTTCTGTTCCAAAGAGATGGAGGCTATTCTGGATGTGAGGAATGAATCAGACTCAAGAGGCTGCTGAGAATGAAAAAGAGCTAAAAACCTGCAATCCTAAATGTTACTTTACCCCAGAATAGAAAACATAGTAATTTTTGCAGGAAAAAAGTACCGACTAGATAAAAATCGGATGTATTGCCTATGTCTTAGCCCAAATGTAAAAATTAAAAATTTGGCTTCATATCAAAACTGCTGATAGCCTGGACATTGAGTTTCATTTGGATCTCATTTAATTATCTAATAATTAATAGTAAAAATTGAAAAATAATTGGTTTTTTTAAGTAGATTAAATCCAATTTTGCTCTTATTCAGATAATAAAGCTACTGAGATAATTTTAATTCATTGGGCTTCCAGTGGAAGATAAGGTAATTCATATGGCATACTTATTAAAACAGGTCACACCTGATTTGCTCTTAATTAGAGTCTCAACGTAATGCATTGCAATATGAATAGTTACATGCATCTCTCCATGGCTATAAATGACTACAGCAGTTTTGTGATCACTACTCCAGTTATTTTTTAACTAACTGATAATACACCTATAGAATTTCTCATGAAATATGAGTCAGATGAACAAAGCTGCCAGTTTAATTAACCCGGTGATGAGGTTGCTTCCTACCTTCCCTCACAAAACCATCTCTATTTTTTTTTGCCACAATGACCCAGATAAAAAAGGTCTGCATTTGCAAGAAAAAATCCTGTAACGAGAGCCTTTTAATTGTCACCAATTTCTTTACAATGCGTTACAAATTCACACCTGCACAACATCCACTATTTCTGTGTTCCTTTTGATTCTTCTTTAAAACCAGAACTAAAAATTATGCAACCTGTAGCATGACCATGATGGAGAGAAGCGGGAAGACCGCAACTTGCAGAGCTAATGTTTAAGTATTGCAGATCAAACAGGTGTAACACCCACATGTTCTTACAGTGTGATCAGTCATGGAGAGGTGGGCACACTTTTCTCCCCCTCTACCACATGATAACTAAGTCACGGGCAGTTTTCTTGCTTTTGAGCCATCTGCTTCTATATTGGCCTGTGTGACTGTTTCTCTTCCTGTAACCACCACAGTCATCTTGATTTCTGGGGCATGCTGCAGGCAGAGAAAGGCCCTGTACACAGCGTGCAGGCAAACCACACATGTCTGTGTCATTGCCTGGCCCGTGTTAGTTTAAGGTTTGCCAGAGGCCAGGGTGAGGAGCAGGAGGAACATCAGCAGGGCTGGTGCAGAAGTGCAGATGGAGTGGATGGAAGTGGGACTGCACATGGATACTTGGAAAGAGCAGAGTGGGAAGGCATGTTCCTTGCATGCAAGCCTACCCACAGGCATTGGACACCATAACAGCATACCCCAAGAAAGGAAAGAACAATCTCTTCTGTTGCTGTACTGACAAGGGTGCATGCATGACACAAGCTAACAAATCCACCATGATGGTCACGTCAGTGGCATCCTCGTTAGAGGAGGCTGTAGCATCACAGAGATTGTTAGCTGCAATAATTTTGGCATCATTAGCAGCAGATGTTTTTCTTTCTGGGATCTTTAGCCCGAACCCCTGGTATTGAGCTCTGCTCTCTTCAGAGAACAGCCTACATTTACTAATCTGACCCTTGCCTGCATTAATCTATTTTTGCCTTTGCAACTGAGCAAAGTTGTCAGTTTATTTGTAATCACTAAGCAAAGATGCCAGATGTTTGGCACCTTTATGCCACTGGAAAAGTTGAATAGCCTTTATAAAACATGGAACCGGAGTTAGCATCTAAGCCAAGGAGTTTATGTCAGTGCTGCGTCTGTGACCTACCCCTGCTGGCAGGTGGACGGTAACTCACAGCAACAGCTCTGTATGTGCATGTGCTGTTTGAGACGAGCTGCTCAGGGGGTAAAGAGAAAATGCAGGCAATGCTATTGCTTGTACAGCAAGAAAGGGGAATCCATATTTATTTCTCTGCAGTTAACATCAGTAAGTTCAGAGAACAGCATTCCAACTTTGGAGCAACTTGGGCACCTCTGTGAGGGTGTATCTCTACAGCACTAGAGATACAGATATCTCCCAGCAGCAGCGATTCCTAAGGAGTAGTGTACAAAGCTGACTGTCTCTAGATGCAGGTGACTCACTCCCTCTAGTGTACCAATTACTATAGAGGCAACAGGCAAGCTTTGCTCTATTACTGTGCTGGCAGCCCTTAGATCAGATCATCTCAAGCAACAGCAACAAGCCATTTTTGTTGGCTGTCTGCAGCACAAAGCTGAAATTTGCTATTTTCTTGCATGCACTGCTTTTGCCCTGCTCTTTAAGAAAACTTTGGTGAGATTGAGGAGCATAAGGCAGGCTTCCACAGCTCATTCAAGTCAACTTTATAGCCCTGTTTGTGTGCTTCTATATCGATAACTCATTTGTGAGCCCAAGCTCAAATTGCATGGAGAGAGGAAGAAAATTAGGTTAGAAATCCATAATTTTGCCTCGTTAGGCAGACTGTGTTTCGGGGAATTTAAAAAAAGCAATCCTTAAATGCCATCTAGTGGTAACAGCTACCTTCTTTTTACATTTCTGCTTTACAGAGAAATGCAACTGGAAAAGGAGCGCTGTGCAAAGTCATGGTTAGACCTGTTTGAATTTTTTGAGTTTCCTTCACAGTCTTATCCTTGAATGCTGTAAGGTCAGAAGCACTAGGAGTATTGGAAATGTGTCCACAGGACTTAAGCTCTGCAGTGCCATGTACTGTGGTGTCTCATTTTTGAGTACCTCAACACAGGAGCAGGATCCCTAGTTGTGGAGGAGGATCCTGTTCTTGCAGCAGGACAAGAAGTAGGTCTCCTACATGCAGTAGGTCTCCATGTGAACCCAGAAACCTCAGGATGTTGGGAGGGGAGATGGGAGGGGAGATGACTACACATTATGCAGGACAAAACATGCAGAACCTCACATGCAGAAACTTTAAAGCTAAGATATGCTTTATGGTATCTTAAAACTGGTTCAAAGATGCTGCAGCAACACTGTAGCAAGCAGTACCAAGCAAAGCACCAAGATGTAGTTCACTGATTCTATTTAAAATCCCTGTGCTGGCTCAAAACAAGCTGTCAACATTGGCTGAAACAGTCTACATGACATGAATTCCAACTAAAATTACTGTCCTCTTGGTGGTACCTTGCAGCCTTTTGCAAACACTTCCTGATCCTGCTTGACAAAAACCCTGTGCCCCAATGTCCTCAGTACCTACCAGAAGAGAGGTCACTGACCAGCTGCCTCCTGTTTAGATACATGGTGTTTTGGGGCTGCATTTCTGCAGAAATACTCCTCATGTCTCTGAGAGGATGCTGCTGGGACTCCTGGTCAGACCAAGATGAGATCAAGGCTGGGCCAGTGATTCTGCCCAAACTTTAAGGAACTGGATGGAGTCGTCTGGCACGACACAGACGTACTGCTCTCCTGTACTTTCAACTCCACATTACAGCAGAGGAGCCTTTAATCCATCCCCAGGCAATTTGCCTCCTCCAAAGCAGCACCATAGCAAGAGGTAGACAATGTGATCCCAGTCAAGCACTTGTTCTCTGAGCAGTGCCACTCTAGCCAATGCCTCCACCCTTAAGAAAGCTTAGGACAACACCAGAGAGCCTAAATCAGGCTTGGAGGCATCTGTTTTTCAAGCAATGTACATCCATATGAAAAGGAGGGTGGTGGGAGGGGAGAACAAGCCAGTCTCTGGATTCCCTCCTGAAAAGAGCCACAGCTTGATCTACTGCAACTGGTTTTCTCTTTAATTTCTTTTCCCTGTAGCTGAGTTCTCTTTAAGACATGTGCATAGGTGGTGGTGTCTGCAGTAGTGTTACTATTACTAAAATAGGTTGTCAGGGCACTGAACTTGGCATATGTCATTGCCTGATCAAATGTGATATGCTCATGAAAGAATCATTAAGTTCCAAGAATACTTCTGAGGACTTCCCTGTGAAAATGCACAGCTCAAGGCATGTTATCACCACTTGAATAACTTTTTGGAGAATGTCCATGTTGTTGCAAGGCTAGAAACAAGTATCAGTCAGGCCCATCATCACCGCTTCCTACAAAACCCAAAACCAGAAAAGAGGAGCCAGAGATCTACCTCCAAACCTGCAATGCAGTGGGGCTGGTTCCAGCAACCCACATGGAGAAGGAGATGCATAAGGGTACAGGATAATGAGCATCAAGCCCACAAATCGCATGAAATTGGGAATCGCTATGTTTAAGCTCACTTCGACGACAGAGAACATTTCCATTGCCACACATATGAAATCACACTCAGAGAAGCCTTTATCTCAGAGGTGGGACAAAGCAATTACCTCACTCAAGAGAGGCGCTTTTGATGAGGCATATGACCTTCTACTGAAACTCTAAGCAAAATCATAAAGACCCATTTCTCTTCAGAGATTCCCTCATTTTCTTCATCCCAAAGCAGCACAGGGCACAGTCAGGGCAGCTAATTTGATGTTACACATAAAGCAACAGCTACTGCAGGCAAGCAGGCTGTATATGCACAAGTGAACAGAATGTGTGGAGGGACAGAAAGCTGAGCAGAGCAGCTGAGCTGTGAGGGAGCAGGGGAGGTCCACAGTTCACTGGCAAAAGCAGATTGTATGAGGTGCGCAGTGGCAGACAGCAACAGAGGGCCAAGCATGTCCATTTTCACAACTCACTGTAGGGGAAGATGGGAAGGCCTTAATTATTTGCTGCTGTAAAAGGACTGTGGTTTGACCAGGCTATGAAGACTGTGACGGCAAAGATGGCTTCAAGCACTCCTCCCACCTCCTTCATCTCTTTCTGTTGCCCCTCAGTGGAAACAACCACAGATGAAGACCACATCCTCCAATGGGGCAGGGGAAGGAGGGAGCAGGAAGAGCAACCCTGGGGCCATGCATGCTGGGCTGGCACACCTCTCTGCAACTCTTGGTTGTTCCTGCATGGCATCAGCCTGGGGAAAGAACAGGCAGTGATAGAGCTCTGTGTCCTCACCATTCCTACCCCTCCAGGCCCTCCCTGCAGGCTTTGGGCTCCTGTATTTTGCTCATGCAGCATGCACAGCGGCATTGTCTTTCATGCAGGTTTGGGCTCGTGGTAGCTGTGTGGGGAGGAGAGCTCTCCTGGAGATCTTGCCCTTAGCCAGTCTGTGTTTCAGCAGCCTTGCTGTCCACACCTCCTACAAGCCATTTCATCCTCCTTCCACTATCCCCTGCCCTTTGGTGGCAAACACCCCTGCGACTGAAGCCCTCCCCTCCCTTTAATACAGAAGGTGCAGGAACCAGACGTCTGTTTTCTGTTTAGCTGGATTGGGATGCCACCTATACTTGCAAGTGTAACTACCCCACCCCAGAGGAGCAAAGAGTATGGACAGGGGTGGCTGCAACAGCAACTTATCAGTCCATGTCAAGAGCCCACCAAGAACATGGGCAGCAAAGGGGCACATTCGGAGGCACCGACCGATTGGCTTTATCATGAGATCAAAGAAGAGCAGAACTGAGGCCTTAGACCTGTGGTTGAACCATTCACCAACCAAGAGGTCTGTCTGAAGTTGGCTGATTCTGGTGACAGCTGCCACCTCCTTCTTCTTCAAACTTAACGCCACTGCAGATGGATGCAAATCACACTCTGCATACCCCGTTCCTCCACCTGGTCTGCTGCTATTCCCATCTGCTGCTTCTTGACAGCAAGGCACAGTGGAACAACAGCCTGTGGTGACAGCCAAGGCATCCCAACACGTTTCTTCCAGCTGGCAGGGATGTACATCTCCTCCACCCTCGCCATTTTCATCTGCTGCAAACCTTCAGGAACACACACCGTTTGAAGTGCTGGCATCGTTTTCTACCCTCTTTTCACTGCTTAAACTTTATAATCCATTATTTTTACAATGAAATATATGACTTGCAGACTAAAGTCCTGAGATTAGGCCAATCTTTTAATAAGAAGATAGTACAATTCCCTGAACTTAATACAATTTCATACAAGACAGTGGATGAAATCTTTGCTCTTCCAGAAAGTATCTTCCTGCAGCTCAGGTCCTTGTTTACTTATACACATTAAGTGAAACCATCTTGATACAAACAAATGCATTACCTGAAATGAAATGCTTTTTGATACAGACAATACACTAATTCTCAGCTGATAAGACATACCTTTCTGAGGAGAAACTATGGAGGAGCAAAACTAAGGTCTGAAACTGTGGTATTTGTTTTAACATCTCTTAGGACCTACAGTCCACACTAGAGCTTTACCCCTTTTTATAAAATGCTTTAAAGAAGACAAGCTATATATATTTCTTGCCCATTTCCTTTCAGCTAGGACATGAATAGATGTAGATTTGCCTCTTGCCTGCTCATGTAGGCCACCGTCTGGAGTTCAAGCATTTGGTTCTGGCAGTTTCTGGTCAGAATGGTACTTAATGAGCAGCACATGAGTGCATGACCCAATTGCGTTTGCAGTAAAAAGTAGTGTTTGTGCTAAAATAGCACTGCAACATACTGTGATTTTCAAGCTCACACGTCTTTGGGCTTATTATTTATTGAAAATGGGTCATTATTTCAGCAGCTGCAAGAAGCAAGTGAATAAAGGTAGCACTACCTCAGCTTCTAACTCATAGACTGAAAGTGGTGTATTACCTGCTCTCCACAAGAACTACGTAAGGTTCAAGCTTGCTTGTGTTGAGTGAGGTCTAACCTGAAACCTATTGTAGTCCCATATTGCTACCACGCTTTAGTAAATAATGGCATGAGGCCAAACTAAAAACATTTCAGAAGTGCCTAGACAGATTGCAGTGGCAAAAAAACCCAATAATTTGATGCTGAGACAAAAGTTTGACAGGCAATAAGCCACCTCCTTGTATTCAGCAGCCAAAAAGGAGGCCACAGAAGCCTGGCTACAACTTTGTGGCCTGCATCAAGACACACTGCAAACTTTAAAGCCCTCATCCCTTTGGAGGCTCTTTCAGCACAGCGAGAACCAGCAGTCAAGGAAAGGCCAAAACAAATGAAGAAGTTATATGAAATATATATATATGAAATATCTATATGAAATACATATATGAAAAATATGAAATATATAGATGAAAACATATGAAATATATATACATATATACGAAATGTATACATTACTTCACTTCCTCCAAAGGTGAACACTTCCTCTAAAGGTGGTGCATTATTCGGTACATATCTGCTAGCAGGAGTAGATGTCCATGTATGTAATACATTCACTACTGTCAGGTCTAAAAACTATTAGGCTATGACCTACTATGATGTACTTGTTGTTTCTGGAGCAAAGTGCAAAAGTGACAAAGGATACCACACAGTTTGTTAACAACTGAGAAGCATTGTGCTCATCAGAGACAAAGCACACTTAAGAAACAGAAGCCTGTGAGGTGAAGGTTTGAAAATTATCACATTGAGATGGGGCTGTGGGGGAAAACCCAGGAGCCCTCTGCAGCTGCCTCTAGAAATCCCAGCAACAGAATTTTATACAGGACTACAATACCACAATTCTCAGCACAGATTTAACATAGTAGCCTTGAATGCTGCTCAGACAGCTACAATTGCAATACTCTCCAGACACTGCAATTTCTAGCCAGGATATGAAGCGGTTTGCCACAGTAGAGACTGAGAAATCTCAAGCCAAAAAAGCAAAGCCTTGCTGTAGTTTTGTAGAATAGTGTACGTCCTAGAATTACTTTTCACCCTATCACGTGTTACAGGTTAAACCTTTGAGCACACCAACAGCAAGAAGCTCTCCCTGGCGTGACCACGCACAGGTGCCGATTGAGGCCATTAACAGATTTCGGACACTTCCAGCCGCGAGACCGCCCCATGCAGGCCCCGAGCTTAACACCCCGGTTCTCTTTGGGGGTTTCTGGTCATCCTTCTGACGCTACCTCCCTGCCACGAACCGCACAAGCCCCAGCTTAGGATTTAATACTCTCCTTCGGGAGTTTCCCGCCCGCAGCTGCTTTTACCGGACCTGGGCCCCGCCCGCCCCAGCGCGTCGCCTGGCAACCACAAGCTGGTGCCAGGCGCATGCGTACTCCCCCCCGTGTCACTTCCGGCTGCTTCCGGCGCCTTCCGGGTTGCGCGCCCTTCCCGCCCCGCGGGCAGGTCCTCGCGCGCCGCGGGGAAACTTTNAGCAGCGGGCTCTGCGGGAGCGGGTGGCGGCGCTGGAGGCGGACCTGGGAGACTGCCGCGGTCAGCTGGAGCGGGCGCAGCGCCGCTTGCGCCGCACCGAGCGCCTCTACCGCGAGGCGCGGGCGGGCAGCGAGGCGCTGAGGAGGCAGGTAGGCCCCCGCCCCGGGAACCGGCTCCCCCGACTCTCTCTCCCCCTCCGGGCGGGGCGGCTCCCGGCCCCAGCCCTGTCGGGCATCCCCGCTGCCGTCACACCCCGACCGGGTACCCCCGACCGGGTACCCCGCGCCCCCCTGCTTGTCGACCCCCTCCGGGCGTGCCCCCCTCCGCCCAGGCTGAGCTCATGGGGCAGGCGGGTCCCGTGCCTCCCGGAGCCCGCCAGGCTTTCCTGGCCTGCGGGGCTTCAGCGACCAGAGAAAGTGCTGCTGCTGGCTCGAGTTTGCTGTCCCAAGTCAACGTTTGGCCCGACAGGTGGTGGCAGTGGTGGGGAGAATGATAACGTCTTCTCATCCACAAAGTTGGTTTTGCAGGCAGCAGGAAAAGGTACATTTAGCAGAAGGAAAGAGGCTTAATAAATAAGGTAAAGGAAGAGTGGAAGAACTGTCCCATGGATGCTTGTGGCAAAATAGGGAAGTTTCATAAGTGCCACAGTTCGTCCCCACAGAACAGTGGCTATTGCTTGAAATTCAACTTTTCATGGTGGGCATCTTAAAAATAACCTTGGTTAAGTGTTTCTTTTTCCTTCCAAGTGCTTGCCTTTATTTTTATACCATTTCATGAGCAGAAATTATGTTTTTCATTATGCCAACCATTCAAGTAGAAAATTGTCTGCTGCAAAACAAAGATCAATTGAAATAGCTGTGATGCAGTTATGTTTTGTTTGAATTACAGAATGTAAAATAGGCTAATACTCTTTTCTGATGTAGAATTGTAAAATGCAGCATTGCATTCTGTAACATGCTGTTTTTCTTTCAGGTTGAAGAGCTCACTAAGGAAATCCATAATAGGAAGGAGAAAGATACGTCTAGTGTAGAAGTACAGACAGAGGACTATGCTGCGTGGTCACAAGCAGGTAGAGAGGGTGGTGATTGCTTAAACAGGCATCTAGAACAGTATCTTATTTTGAATTTTTTTTAATATAAAATACATTTCAAGTCTGTATCCTTAGCTGCATTAAACTCAGTAACCTGGCATTGTCTTTTGGACCGTTTCCTATTTATTCAAGCCATTCCTTTACAACAGGATAAAATGTAGCATGGACTGTAGCAGAATTCATGCCATAGTAGTCTGTTACATAGTAATCTCATACATTACATCTATACCAGTTTTACCAATTTTTAAAGTACATTAAAACAAGACATAATTTGTTCAGTAAGAGTAGAATAAATTCAAAGCGGAGGCACTACCTAATAATTGTTTTTCATTAGACTACTTATATGCATAAATTTCCAGTTTAAGATTTAGGATCCTTAAAGGGCATTGTGTAAAATATTGCTTTGCTAATTTATGCAACTTCATTTTTTTTTTCCCCTGCAGATTATTACTACTACAAAAATTATTACAATCACACTGACGCTCAAGATTGCGCATCTGAACTGCCGGTGCAGCGCAATCATGGGACTGAAGGCACTGAGCATAATTCCACAGAGGAATTGCAGACAGGTGCTAGTATTGCTTTAAGGATGGATAGCACTGAAGTTGCTGAAGGTGGAGAAGAGGAAAATTTGATCCAAAATTCACAGGTTATAGAATTGTTTGGGGTTTTACCAGTTTTGAAGTCAGCACTCTATTAATATTTTATTTTATGTAAAAGATGTGCACTTGGTCTTGATGTCATTGTATGAAGTGATTTTTTTGTGATGGTGTGGTGCTAACGATAGCAGAAAAACATCCTTGTGCTTTAAAACTAGTTATTTTCATAGTATGTTCCAAGTGTAACATACTCCTAGATTTTTTAAAAAAAAAAAAATGCACGTTCTAAAACATATGTCCTACATAGCCTGGAAGCATGACATTTTTTCATCAGCAGATTATGTTCGATATGGCCGTGCTGACTGTCCTAAAGTGTACTTCCCCCCTACCCCTGTTGATATAAGGAGGCAACATATAAGGAGAAGAAAGTTGTTGGGGGATTTATTTGTTTATTTTGTTATGGGGTTTTTTTCCCCCCTGCTATCCAACCTTCTCTTAGATCACTCACTTCATCTCACTCACTCAACTGATTTTGTGCCTTAGCATCTAACAACTGCAATGGAATGGAGAGCAGAAATCTGTTTTAGGAATGTACTGAACGATATTCACTGTGTATGTTTTTGACATGAACCAACCTTTTGAATAAAGGTTGGGGAAAATGAAAGGCACAGGATGAAGCCTTGGTCCCATTGAAATCAGTAGGAGTTTATCAGCAAACTACAGTTATATTTTTGCCTTCTTGTTCAATAGTTCTTGAATCAATCCAATTCCATAGAGCACTAGTTTGTTGTATTTAAAACTGAGGATTGTAAAATGCTAAAGAACCAAGGAGGTTCTTTTTAGAAGAAAATTTAATTTCTTACTTTCTGGTGTCAGGAAGCAGAAGATACTTCAGTACCAGAGGCTTCTTTGGCAGAGAGCTTGAGAGCTGCTGCAGAAGCTGCTGTTTCACAAACCGGATTTATTTACGATGAAAATACAGGATTGTATTATGACCATAGCACTGGATTCTACTATAATTCGGTAAGGATTGTTTTCAAAACCCTTGGCATTTTCTCTTTATTGCAAAGTTTTAGTAGTAAAAGTTGATGTGAGCAAAGAACTAAGACCCAAGTTGACTATATGATTTGAAAAACATGTTACTGAAGATGAATAGTAGTGGAAGTTTGTTAATTAGTTGTTGAATTACTTCAGTCAAATGAAAGATAGCAGGCTAAGATATAAATTTAGGTTTTCATTCAGTTCTTTTTGATGTCTCCTAGATCTTTAACTTGCTTGACATTGTAGAAATTTTATACTGTAAAGCTGCTCTGTAACTCTTTCAAAATTAAAAGCTTGAGCTAAAAGCTGACTTGTTTAGAAAAAGACAGATTGCTGAACTAAGTCAGTGGCTTCCCCACAGTGAAAAGCATGTTGAGAGAAAATACACAAAATACTTGTACTTTTACTTGAGTACCGTTACCAACTAGTTTGATGTTATGGGAAAGAAAATACTTCTTTAAAAAAAAACAGACGGTGGATCAAAATTTCATAATGGTTAATTTCTGCTATACATTTTTCATAAGAGAGCTTTTGGGGAGGTTTTCTTTTTGTCCTATGAGGTATGTGTATATGTACATGCATATATAGATAGATACAGATGCTGTCACAAATCCTAGTGGAACTATGTGATGAAAAAAGAGTGTGTGTTTGCAACATTGCATTCAATTTAATTTTTTTAAAAAAGTGCATGTGGTACACAAAACTACTTGTTTTGTTTTCAGGGATGCTTCTGAACTTAATTTTTTTAAAATCTTAAATGATACCATTGCTTTTGAGGTAGTTTGTGGATATAGTTACATAAATTTTTAGGGCTATAGATTATAGTTTATGGTACAATTACACAAAAGAATGTATTTTCTTGTTCAGTAACTATTCTGAATTACAGGAAATGTTCTTTCATTGGGTTTACTGGCAAGGTTTTGGTAGTGGGGCTGGGGGCTGCAGAGGGGCCCTCTATGAGAAGAGGACAGGGGCTGCCTGGACACGGCCAGTTCCACTGCAGGACACAGCTGAGCCCATCAGAGAAGCTGGTGATGCCTCTGTGAAAGCGTGTTTAAGAAAGGGCAACACACTGCACAGTGGAGTGCGTATGTGGGGGAGGGAAGAAAGGGGGGCAGTGTGAGAAACAACCTGCCAACGCCAAGGTCAAAGAAGGAGGAGCGGGAGGAGGTTCTCCAAGCACTGGAGCAGGCAGTTCCCTGCAGTCCATGGAAGAGGACCACTGCTGGAGCAGATCCTCCACACTGCAGTCTGTGGAGGATCCCACAGCAGAGCAATTCCTTAAGGAGCTGTGGCCCGTGGAGAGCCCATGCCACAGCAGGTTCCCCTGGCTGGAGCTGTGGCCTGTGGAGGACCCACGCTGGAGCAGTTCTTGAGGGAGTGCAACCCATGGGAAGGACCCATGCTGGGCAGGGGAAGAGTATGAGGAGGAAGAAGCAGCAGAGAGGAACTGTTATGAACTGACCGCAATCCCCCACTCCTCATCTTCCTGTGTCGCTCAGGCAGGGGGAAGAGAGGTAGAGGAGTTGGGAACGAAGGAGTGAAGTAGAGCTTGGCAAAAAAGGGGCAAAGTGTTTTGTCTTTGTTTCTCATCTTCCAGCACTTCTTTAACTGGTAATAAATTAAATTTATTTTCACCAAGTTGAAAGCATGGGCTTGCCCATGATGGTGATCTCCCTGTCTTTATCTTGACCCATGAGCTTTTCATCTTATTCTCTCCGCTGGTCCTGTTGAGGAGGTGGATTGAGAGAGCGGCTGGGTGGGCAGCTGGTAGCCAGCCAGGGTCAAGCCATCCCAGTTCTTTAGTACATTTGAGTATTTTTTTTAATCTTAGTATGTGGTTCTTTATTAACTGGGTATTTCTTTGAATAATGTATTTATTGAAGTAATGATAACATTGTTCTTTGTTTCTTATAAAGGAAAATCAACTGTATTACGATCCAGCAACTGGAATTTATTACTATTGTGATGTGGAAAGTGGCCGATACCAGTTTCATTCACGAGTGGATCTGCAGTCTTATCAGGCCTCTGGTACCCAGCACACTAAGGATAAAAAAGGGAAAAAGAAGAGAAAGGAACCAGAGTGGATTACTGCAAATGAGTATAAGGTAACTTTAGAACTGACACATAGAAAGTGCAAAACCTGTTTGGTTTTTTTTTCATGGTGCAATTTATGGGTTGTGGGGTTTGGTTTTATGTAGAGGATGTATGCTTATTTTCTGAAGGATTCAAACATCTTTAAACTATATACAGCAGGTTGCTAACATGTATTTAGTGTTCAAATAATATTCCCAGTGAGTGATTAAAGATGAAACTTTAAACTTGGATTGTCTCGCTTTTTCAGTGTTGCTTCATTACAATATAACTGTATAAATGTCTAAAATTGAGTGTCAGTGAAGCTCTCCGATTAGCAAGCACACTAAAATGAATTCAGGGTACTGTGTGGACTGGATTTACCTTAGAAATTCAGTGTTACCTCAATGTCTTGGTTTCAGGGTTTTGGCTTGGTTTTTTGTTGTTGGCCATCGGTTTGGTTTTTGTTTTTGTTTTTTAATTCACATGATGAATCAAAAAATGACTGAAGGTTTTGAAAATCCACACACATGGACCACCCCTTCTCTGTGACACTGTATTCCAAAGCTCATTCCGTTGACATTTTGCTGTTATCTCTGTTATCATTTTGGATTGATGAAATGTCTGTGAAGTTCTAATTCTTGCATATTATGCTCTCCTATTGATATTTTATTTGGTCAATACATTTTTGTTGTCCATAGTGTGTGGATAAGCTGTACATCTTAATAAATGCCCATTGTAATTAACTTGTATTTTAGGTTACAAAAAACGTAACTTACTTCCTTTGTTTTTCTGATTGCTAAGAAAGCATACCATATAGCACATAGTGACTGCCTTGAAAAACATTACTCCCTCCTAAACACCAGAAGTTTTATTGTAACACAGCTATTAAACCTCAAGAAGCATCTTCTCAATGAACGCTATTATTGAAGTTGAATCAAATTTGTATAGTCCTATTCTACAAATTTGTTTTATTAAGATTTAATTGAATGTATCGATTTCTTTAGTTTGGAGAGCTCCTTAGTTTGCTCCTATCGCCTTAACCATTGCATAATTTCATGACGTAGGCCTCAGTCAAGCTGATTGGTTGAAATCTGAAATAATTATGTTAGTGTACAGGTACTCTTACATAATAGTTACGTGGCATCAGTACAGAGTTTAAAAATTTTGTATCAGGAGTGAGGTCTTCTGATAGATTTGAAAATGGAAACTGTTTACACTAAGAACCAGTGAAGGTAGGTTAAATGTGTAGTGGTAGTTGATCGATTACAGATTTTATAAATAGATTGTGGCTAATGTGAGAACTTCTGTTCTTCGAGAAAACTTCATGTGAACCATTCCATTCTGAAAGCTTGAAGTGGATACTTAGCAACACTAAGTATAATGATCCTTTAGCCGTAAGAGAGGGGAGCTAATGCAGTTGAAGCTAGGAGTTTTACCAGCATACAAGTTCTGGGCATGCTGGGTGCAACTGCTGAATTAGCATTCTGACACTCTCAAAAGGCATTGTTAATACAGAACTTTATTGATCACGTGTCAGGAAAGCATCGTGGAAAGCTTGTAGGAATGAGCCTTTATCATATAGTGCAATTAAGAAATCTCTTTAAACTTAGTTCTGTGATGAACTGTTACATATTGACCTAAATCAACAAGTGTATTTATAAAAGTTCTGTGGCATATATAGCTCTGACCTAACAAGTCATTTTGACTACTTTTTGGGATCTTGTCACAATCTGCTTCTGTCATCTGATTATACTACAAATAGCTACTTGTCTTTAGCTTATTTTATGTTGATAAAATATTTTTATATAGACAGCCTTGTTAACACATCTTTTGTGTGAAGCTTGCACAGTCACAAGGTAGGAGGTAAACATCCACTTTTTATGATGCGTTTTATCAATAGTGAACTGAGTACGTTGCTTGCTTTGTGAATTTGTTTGAACAAGATAACAGCAAAAACATTTAAAACGTTACGTAGTGCACAGATCTTTGCATCTGTGAACAGTAAGTGAAAGTTAGTGTCATAGTAAGAATCAAGGCCTTTTCTATTTTTTTAAAACGAAAAAAGGGAGAATACAAAGCGAAACTTAGAACAATTACTCTCCACTTTAAACTTCAAAAAGAAGAGGCCTTTTTGTCAGTGCGCTTTTATGTAAATGCGCTGTTAGATTTAGAAAAAAACAAAGCACCTTACTGTCATCTTTTACGTAGCTGACTTAGAATACTTTTTTCTTCTTGTGTCGTTCTTAATCATATACAAATTTCATTCATTAGTTTAAAAAAATACTACATTAGAATAAAAGATGAAGAAGTATTAGAATAAAAGATTATAGATTTTTCTGTTATAAAACTGAAAAAATAGTTTATAAGCTGCACAACCCAGTTCACAGATGCCTGGTATTTCTTGGCAATATTACTGTTGTCCAGATTGGTCTGCTATTGGTAAAGGCACTACTTAGTTCATGCTAGTTATTATATTATTCATATCTGTTGTGGTGTAACCTGGCATGCAGCTGAACCACACAGCTGTTCACTTACTCCCCCCCCCGGCTCCAGTGGGATGGGGGAGAGAATCAGGAAAAAAAAGTAAAATTTGTGGGTTGAGATAAAGACAGTTTAACAGGACAGAAAAGGAAGGGACAATAATAATAATAATGATGAAAGGATATCTAAAATAAATGGCGCACAATGCAATTGCTCACAAGCTGCCAACTGATGCCCAGCCTGTCCCTGAGCAGCAGTTTCCCCCTGGCCAACTTCCCCTAGTTTATATATTGAGCATGAGGTCATATGGTATGGAATATCCTTTTGGCCAGTTTGGGTCAGCTGTCCTGGCTGTGCCCCATCCCAGCTTCTTGCTGACAAGGCATGAGAAGCTGAAAAGTCCTTGGCTAATGTAAGCGCTACTTAGCAACAACTAAAACATCAGTGTGTTATCAATGTTATTCTCAAACTAAATCCAAAACACAGCACTATGCCAGCTACTAGGAAGAAAACTAACTCTATCCCAGCCGAAACCAGGACAATATCCACCCCTTATTCTATACCATCTATATCATGCCCAGGTCCTACCCTTTCCAATACCTTCCAGTTAATCACCACCACTTTTCCTGTCTTTTGATACACACACACAGATATCATTCCCTTAGTCATGAGAATATGGGCCATCCCTCTAAAATGCCCACTGAGTTCATTTAGTCCATGACTTTGGGCTCCATCTATCATAACAGTGCTTCAGGGCAGGAGAGATTGTGTGTGGTGTTGGATTGTGCATGCTGAAGCCAGTTCTGGTTCCATTATTGCTGCGCTTGTCCAGTTCTATCATTGCTGCACTTTGCTCGGTTTCATCAAAGTTCATTTGTCATTAATCTGGGTGATTCTTACTGTAATACCATTGATATGGTATATAGTCACCATAGAAGTGATGATATGCAGTATCATGTAGCAATTCACATCATACAATTCCATTCGTTGGCTGTTTTCACCCAAAATCAAATCCCCTTGAG